>JAPSES010087641.1:0-23113 GCA_029822895.1 Maxillicosta whitleyi | reverse complement strand
AAGAGTGATTTATTTGCATCACAAACCAATGTCCATAAAAAGTCACACCTCGTAATCACTTGGCCCTACTTTCTCTCATTTCCTATCAGTGCGCTGTCATGCTGCTGCACTAGTCAACAACTTTTTCCAGCAGTGAAACAAGTAGACTAGCTGTCATCTTGCGACAGCGCACAGAGATACGAAGTGAAAGTAAGAATATTTCCCCTGTTTCTAGTAGTGCTGATTTACCAACAATGCACCACTAGAAATAAGCCTAGAGTAAGTTTCTTTCAGCTTTTCCCTTCAGTGAATCAGATTCGCATGTTGATTTGACACAGGTTTTTTTTACGTGGGATGCCCTTCCTGACACAACCCTCTGTATTTATTCAGGCTTGGGACCGGCATAATGAGACACTGCCCCCTTGTGGCTACAGGTATAAAGATGTATAGCGTAAAGGGCCTTACCCAAGGGCCCACCTGAAGATCGAACCGGCCATCTTCTGCACCAAAGCCAGTGGTGTAAATCACTAAACTACCCAGTTGCTATCTGCTAGAATTAAGCCTAATATTCATAAATCTGGTCAAATTGGCTTAGATTGAGCAAAATAAATAAATAAAATAAAACAAACCTGCCAATGGGGTAAGAAAATAAATATTTGTCTAGAAAAAAAATGATCACCTATAAACCACAATGTGCCTTAAAACAAGACAAAAATGCTACAATTTTAGCAAACACTGCTTAGATTAAAACAGATTAATATCCCAAAGTAAGTCAATTTGTCTTTCTTGAAAATCACTTTTTTTCCAGATCTGAAAGGCTTTACGGTGCAGATATTATGTCACCCAATTTTTCAGATTATAAATGAAGTTATTAACGTCAGTTCAATTACAAAGACTAAGCCTCATGTTATCTAATTTCTTTTGTACATGTGTCCAACTCTGTCTCAGTTTGCCAAATCCCCCCTCTACTTTTGGTCTCATTTCCTCTCGTCTCTTTCACTATAGGAACCATGGGAGGAAAAATCCCGAAGCTTCAGAGAAAGACCCCAACCCTAATCCTCTCTCCCCAGGGTCCCAAGTGCACATCCACCTAATCCGGCCTCCTTTCATCCAGTTGCCCCCGACCCCTTCATCCTTTCCCCTTGACTCTCCTCATGCCTACCTCTCATCCCTCAGAACATTTCATTCAACAAACCATTCCTGAAATAATATCGTGGCCTGGTCTTTGTTAGTGAAATGATCCATTCAAAAGGATGCAGACCCTGTGCATTCACCCAGACCCAGCCTCTTATTACTGCTGTCAGCACCCGTTTTGTATATTATAAGCATAAACTCAGTCACATGATTTTCATTCAGTCTTCTGCTATGTTTATACGAAGGTGAGTATTTTTTTAAAGTGGAGATTTCTCCCTCTCTGTTTGAAAAATTCTTTAAAAAACTCTCGCCAAGAGCATGCCAGGCCTGTAGATGGCAGTGTAGTGGGACGACGGAGTGCCATTAACCAATCAGAACCTGCTTTTCTGATGTGACTAAGGGGATGAAAAGGGGTTTTAACTGTGAGTTGAACCGTGTTACTTTTCTAGTCGATAACAGCTGTGTCTGTTTTTCAATCATGTTTTGCCATTAGTTCATGTAAACCGCTGCGCATGGACGTCAATTATGACTTTTTGAACTAAAATAAAATAAATAAAATATGAGGCATGATAATGTGGAAACATCTCATAAAAGCCTTATTTTATATCAAGTAAATACACAAAGATCCTGTTAAGCAGATGTAATGGGCGCTAATTATCTGAGATGCTAACATTCGCTAGCACCAAACATCCTTATATTCTTATTTAATCCTTGTAACTTCACTTATTAGCTCCATCCTCTTCCCCTAAACTGGATCATCACATCATCTATTTACACGAACACGCAATCATGGAGATTTGGTGAAATCTCCACTTTGGCCGGAGGGATGTGGTGTCGTCATGGAAACAATAAGCACAAACACAAACAAAAATCTCTGTTTACAAAATCCCCAAGCTATGTGTAAAGGAGAATAAACGAAAAAAGTACACATAATACAGTTTTCTATAAACACTGAAACCAGTCATTGGCTGCTTTACTCTGCTGGTGCAGTTCCTACTTTTACCAGTTAATCTAATGAAGAAGCCTCTGGGTGTAACTGCTGCTGTGGCCCATCTGCATCATCAGATGTTCTTCTACACACCTTGTATTGTTTCTCGTGCTTGTAATGCCTTTCTAACAACTCTGACTACTCTGTCCATTCTCCTCGGACCCCTGGCTTCACCAGGGCATTTCCACCCAGAGAACACAGTATTTTCTCTCATTTTCTGTAAAACGTGGAGATGGTTGGGGATAAAAAATTCAGTAGTTCAGCAGTTTCTGAAATACTCAGACCAGCCCCTCTGGCACCAACCACCATGCCATGTTCAAAGTTGCTTGGTTAAAACTTCAGTAGATTGTCCTATTTCTACATGCTTTTCTTTATTAGATAACTGTATTGATTGGCAGTTAACCCGTAAGGACCTGTTTGACTTTTGTGGCAGTTTCAAAATGAATTTTACCATCTTTAACCTTTCCTAACTGATGTATCACCATTTATTATAATATTATCCTGTGTATTTAGCTTTTTCTCCAGTGAAAATCATCTATTTCCTATAATTAATTTAGTGATCATGTAGATGTTCACAGAAACTCAGAGTAAAATCAAAGGATATTATATCAAAACTGAAAAACTGTAGAAAAACATTTTTTTCAGTAAAATATTGCATTAAATGAACATAAACCCATGTGTTTCCATCCACTGTCATTGATCCAACTCCATGGGTTTTACTGGTGAATCAATATTGTAGAAGATGACGCTGTTTCCATGGTAACCACAGAGCCTCTCAATGTCCAAATGGGTGATATCTGATGACCATGAAAAGATGAAAAACTGTATTTTACATGTAGTTCGATGGAAATTAGTTGATGGGTGTGTGTGTTTAAAAGTTAAAATGATAAATAGCATAAATGTAATAAGTTCATGTGTAAAATACGTTAAAAATATGAGTTAAAAATAATAATAACAATAACATAGAAAGACTGTGTGTTTATGTTTTGTTTTTATGTCACCATGAATGAACGGCACATCTTTAAATGTATGTCACTCCATAATTTAACCCCAGTAACAAAAACACATCTTGTTTTTATAGTTTTAACGGTTTTGTTTACAGTAAACATACAAACACCTTTTGAACTGATTCTGGGAGTGACCTTTGTTTAAAGGCAGTGGAGTCGTGTGTGCATAACAGTCCGATTTATGGATGATTGCTATGGCTCGTTTCTGCTGTGTGATTATTAATTGATTATCAGTTATTGTTTTGAAGGTGAATCCCTGTAACTCCACACAGTAAAATAGATAAGGTTGGAAAAATTGAACAGTAAACGGTACCGTGTGCTTTATAATTTAAAACTTTGAAGTTTATAAAGGACTCCTATTGATTTATAAAGTTTGCCTTTGATTTAATCAATATGTTGTCTCCATGGTAGTTTATGGTCAATCATAACCCTGAGGCCTTTTGTCATAAATACTCTTTTGAACCTAGACTTCCATAAACCATAAATTTAGTTTTATTGACATTCAGAGACAATTTATTGACATCAAATCAAAGTGAAATACAAGTTGATTAAACTCATTTTTTCTCCTGTAGAGTATAAAACTCTACAAGGTAAATGTCATCCGTCGCCTGGGGGTCAGTTAGGATGTCAGCTGCTGTTGGTTCTCTTTGCTGTCTAACATGACCATCTCTCTTTAGCTGTGACCCACGCATTAGTCACATCTATATATTATCACTTTATTGCAGAGGTGTTGAGATGACATAAGATTAACCCATAAAGTCCCAGTGTTACTTTTGTGACACTTGCCATTTCTTTTCCCTCTCTATTCCACCTTTCTTAAAGGATTTATCTCTCATTTGATATAGTATTATCTTTTTTTTTTAATGCAAATCATGTATTTTCCTATATTTAACCTCATATATATGATTTAGATTTACTGTATTAAAACAGAAAAAAACTGAAGAAAAAGTGAGTTTTTCACTGAAAAAAAAACTGAGCATCCACTGTCATTGATCCAACTCCACGAGTCTTACCGATGAATCGGTGTTGTAGAGGATAATGGTGTTTCCATGGTAACTACAGAGCATATAAACTTCCAAATGAGTCATATCTGATGACCATGTAAAAATTAATAACTGCATTTTACATAAATTATTTACATGGATTGATAGAATTAAGTTTAGAAGTTATTTCTAGAAATTCTAGAAAGTTTTATTTTATATTTTGTTTTTAATATTCTCACTTCTTAATGATGCCCTTTTCAATCTTTTTTTTTGCACCCCTACTCAGTGTTCTCTGAGAACCTGTAACTGTGAATTTCTCCACTGTATCTTATCTTATTATTTAACATGTTAGATCAGTAGATGCTTTTGGTCATCGGTGGAGTTTTAGGTCTTTGTGGGTTAAGGAAGAGAAATCCAAGGTAGACAAAAAAGTAGGGTTTTACAGACTGTAGTTCATGTCTTTAATGTAATTTGTCCTGTGTACATTTTTTAGAAGCTAAAACATATTGTCTGCCAAGGTAAGCCCAGGGCGTCTGATGTGCTTCTTACATAAAAGACCTCCCAAATCATTTATAGTGCCCTCCTTGTAGGAGCTAAAATATCCTCTAATAACTTGTTTCTGAAGCGATCTGTGTGATCACAGTGTCTTAGTAAACCCACCATCCTTGCATGAAAGCTATCCTACTGGCAATGTTGCCATTTCGAAGCATCTACGCATTTCTAAAAAGGTTTTTGAGGAGGCAGTAAACAGGGTTAAGGGTGAGCTGTAAGGAATAAGATAATGGGATAGACATGCCTGTTCTGTTTGATAACCGTTTTAAGCTTTTTTTTTATTTTTTTATCCATGATTCATGGGCTCATCCTCTGTGTGTGTGTATGTGTGTGTGTTTGTGTGTGTGAACAGGAGAGTGAGAGACATCCAGTTTCAGTTTCCTCTGTTTGTTTGCCTTGTATCTGTCCACCCTCAGATACTGTAACCGGTCCAGTTGGAGTTTTTGGATCAAAGTTGTAGGTCATACACAAAGTTGTATTCACATTCCTACAGTTGTTTATTCAATAAAAAGAGAGAAAGATTTACTGAGGTAAATCATTATATAAATCCAACAGAAACATGATGTAATTCCCAGAAAAGCGGTGCATAGATTTAGATGAGAGATCTTATGAAACTGTTTTTGAGCATCAAACATGGTCAGAGTTCGCAGTGTGTGCAGTGAACATTACATGACAGGATTTAGAATATACATAGTCTGGAATAAAAAAAAATCCCCCTAATGTTCAGCCATATTTAGCCTTAAGCTTTGATTATGACACAGTGTTCCACCCTAAAATTTGCTTGGGTTTTGATTCAGTTCATTTGAAAAAGGTTAACAGTTTTTGGGTGTAATTCTTAAAAATTAGCAATTATTTATTAAAATATAATTCAATGAACAAATCAAAAAATGCAATGCAACAGATTACCTAGACCTTTATTCTAAAATGTTTTCAAAGCACAATATAATATTTAAAAATGCACTGAGCCAGGAGGTGCCAAGCAGTTTCAGTTGGCACCCCTAAAAATTGTCTAGATTCGCCCATGCCTGAAAGACTCGGTCTCAACTGACATTTGAAAAACAACGGTCTTGACTCAGTCTTATCCCCATCACTACTTTACAGTAACACAAAGTATCTATTATATTCTAATTATTTTACATTATCTACATTAACATATCAGTCAATTTGCACATTTAAATATGCGCATATTTGCATATGAATGATGTGATATGTTAATATTTTAACCAGTAAACATACCATGCAGTGACTCTTGATGGTGAATGTTAGCTCATATGCAAAATTACTTGCTGTGTTGAAATATAGCAACTTGTTATGGTAATGTACAGATTTTCTCTCTATTCTGTTTATGTAATACAGTTCCACTCAGATTTGCACTTGTCATGCATGGACATTGTTAACATACGAGTTGAATAAAACATGTCACAAGAATGGTACATGTCCATTTTTCATCGTCATGATTTTCTTAAACACAATAATGCTGAACATAGACGTGACCGTCTGAGCCAATCCATGATCTTAACACTGCCCCACAGGCTAATAGGCACTAAGCATGATGGGTAATCATTACACATCTCTTTTCACCCTGATGTGCCCATTAGTCTGGAACAGGGTTAATCTGGACTCATCAGACAAAATGATCCTCTTCCATTGAAACAGTTCATTTTTATGCTTTCTAGTAATCTGATGTTTTTTGTTTTTTTTTAAGAAATAAGAAGCTCCTCGCTGCATCAGTTCAGGATAAAGAAACATAATCACTGCAGTAATTATCCATTGGAAGAATATGAACTCTTTGCTTAGTTAAATCCAAGTGGGAACTTCTGTTTTTTAGCCAGACTGTTTATACTTTCTGAAGTAACTGGAGTTTCAGTTTTTGGGAAAATGGGCCAGGTCAGTAAAATGATGTAATGGGATGGAGCGAATAAGAAAAACAAAGAAAAACATTAACATAACAGAATAAGTAATGTGTGCTTGGTGCTTGGTTCTGTATTAAACATGTGTTAAAGATGTGTGTATAGGGCACAATAAGTTCATCTATACTATAAAAACCAACCTGAACAGAGCTATCGGGTGCCTTTTAGAGTAATTATGTATGTTGGGTTAAGGATTAGACAGGCCAAAACAGCTTATTGATACCACTAATACTTCTACAGTTATAGTTGTTTTTAAAATTACACAATAAAAATAAACAAAATTAAAAATAAATACATAAATAAAATGGGCTTATAGGCAGCTGCAAATGGAGGAGGGTTGGGGGGGCTTGATCTGGATCAATGGAACCACCAGGCCATGATGGTCTGGGTGCAGCTGTGATCACACACTTCTTATTGTGGCCCGGTTCCACTTTGTCAGTCCCCAGTCAGAACCGGCCTGTTAACATCCCCCTCTAGAAAACCCCCACCCCTTGCCATAACATGGTGTAGACTCCAATCAGATGGACCGGCATTCAGCGAATCAGGACACAGGACAGCAGTTAGTCACAGTTACTGCTTTCACGTTCTACAGGAAATAGTCAAATTCACAAACCGTCATGTTCACTCCTGTGTAAACGTCTACGGTCCACGTTAATGTCAATACAAAACATAATGCGGGCCATTTTATTTCTTCCTAATCTGTGCGTTACACCAGTAAGCTGAGCTCTGCTCCCATTTTACCAGCTCTACTACTTCTACAACCCATGGATTCCTACAGGTCAATGCACTAGTATATCTAGTATGTCTTTATTAGTCTCGTACTTTTTTCCATTAACCAGATTAAACAAAAGGTAATCAGAAGAAAATACACACATGCCAGCAACTTTATAGCATATTACTTCCTCTATGTCACAAACCGTAACCTATTATAATATCTACAGGGCTCCAAAGGTGTAATGAAGTGTGTGTGTGATGATATATAACATTCATAAATAGATGTGTTCAGGGAAGCGAAGAAATACAGAAAACGTCTCCATATGAAAAAGAAATGTGGCATAGTTTGAAGACGGCACAGTGTTGGCACGCAGCCACAACACTCTCCTAGCTGGATGAGGTTGGCACTGTTTGGATGGCTGCTTGGATAAAAACACAGCACAAATTCCCCTCGCAGCCACAAATAAATAAATGAATAAAGTTGAAAAGTGTTGGCCCAAAGACAAAAAGTGGAGTAGGTCAATGAAACACTGTGACACAGTAAAAGGTCGGGGATGAGATACCTGTAGTGTACAGCGAGTTGTACTGTACGCTGGTAATAGACGTTCAGATACACACACACACACACACACGTACACAATGCGCACAGGCAAACATCCTGTAATTCTCACTAACAAACCCAGCACTGCCAAAAACCCACACATTAAGAATGTTTAATGCCTGTGAACAACTTTCTAAACTTTCTTTTTATTCATAAATGGAATTTCAAATTACTGCCCTAATTTCCCTTCCCTCTTTTTTTTCCCCTTTTCTGGCTTACTGGCTTGCGTCTCTTCTCACACTTGGAGCTGAAATGGAGATTGTGTTTTCAGAGCAATGCAGAGCAGACCTCCTTAAAATTGGCTCACTTAATAATTCAGCATTTGAATGAAGGAAATCTGACTGTCACTGCGTGTGATTGTGTGCATGAGAGAGACTGAGACACAGAGGGAGGAGTAAAGTGGAGGAAGCAGAGACAAGCGCGAGGGAACCAGAGTAAAAAGGGCAGAAGAAAGTGATAAAGAGAGTTTAGAGGGAAGTGCAATGGGGTTTGAAAAGACTTTACAGTCAGTCAGAGGTTACTGAGACAATGTGCAGGCTTGTAGAATGTTGAAATAAACTTGGATTTGTATGAAGTGAATGTGCAGACCTTTACATCTTACCCATGACTATTAGCTGCCTTTGAAAACATCTCTGACTTGCCAACTTCAGCTTGTTAAACTCCTCTTACATGACTTTATTCAATATTTAAAGCCATATTTTGCACTAGTGGAAAACCTAAATTTGCATATGATGATGATTCAACTCACAAGGGAAACCGGTGCATAAATGAGCATTCCAGACCATTCTGATCCATCTATTTTCTAAACCCCCTAATGCCGCTTTTCCACTCCATGGTACCGCCTCTATTCTATTCTACTCGACTTTACACGGCTCTTTCGCTTTTCCATTACGAAAAAGGACCTGGAATCTGGGTCCGATACTAGTTTTTTAATACCGCCTCCGCCAAGGTTCCGAAATGTTGGGACCGACACCAAGACATGACGTCTCGAGAAAGTTTTCTCTGTGACCCGCAATTTACAAAAATCAAACGTGGAAGTAGACAGTGAATGACAAAACATGAATCCACATGACAGAACAAAACTACACCATAGATGGTCACGTAGATTCAGTTTTTGGTGGTGGACGTAAAAATCCAGACGAGAAAATACGCAACGAGCGAGTTTTCGGCAACTCAGACGACACTAGAGTAACGCGACGTAGAGTAACGAGTTGAGCTGAGGTCCAATGTAAGTGGAAAAGTACCACAGGAATACCGGGTAGAGTAGAGCCGGTACCATGTAGTGGAAAAGTACCACAGGAATACCGAGTAGAGTAGAGCCGGTACCATGTAGTGGAAAAGCGCCATTAGTTAACAGAGGGTCCCATACCCCAGTTATGGGTGAAGGTGGGGTACATGTACCTGTGAAAAGAGGTGATGACATCATTGTTTTTCAGGTGTGGAGCCGAAGTCGTCACCGGATTGGTCCGTCCTGCTGGAGGACAGACCATAAAAGTGACGGAACTGGGCCGGTCCAATGTCGCCTATCCTCCACTCCCAACATTATTATATCATCATTATACAACTGAGTCTGAACACTGCAGGAGGGGTGGGCTTCCGTTTTCTTTGAATCTGTTTACTCCTGTTTTCAAGAATTAGGAAGGTCAGGATCTGTCTTTTGGTTTCTTTTCTTTTGCAGGTCAGTTTTAGGTTCGTTAGTAAAGTTCTGTTTGTTGTTTTGGCCTTGGCCCACCCTGTTGTTCTGTCTCAGTTCATGTATCCCGCCTTTATATCTTTTTGTAAATAAATACATTATTAATTACACAATTGCCGTCTTGCCAGTTTCTCAGTGGTTTGGGAGTGAGGGAAGGTGTCCCCTCGTTCACCTTATACCCTTGGATCCTGTCGCTGGTGTGTAACAGCCACGGCTGAGTGTTTTAAGTTCATGCCTTTGTCGGGTTGGAAAAAACATGAGTGCCGGAGAGAATCCAATGCAAACACAGTCCACACAGAGGCCCACACTGACCTAGCCTGGTTATCACGACATTTCCAATTCCATGCTGGCATTGGGTCTGGCCAAGCATAATGAAAAAGCTGGTTCTCTAAAAAAAGAAAAGAAAAGGCGGGGGTGTTTCAAATTTGAAGTATTCGCCTACTTCAAAAGTCTCAATCTGCTATTGGTCGAAGCCAGAAAAGGTGTTGTCGAAGCTTAAAGCAATCACACAGCGCTTTCCTCTGATGTATGTTAAGCAACGAAAACAGCTTGAAGGACCCGGCTAGCAACGGGGCTAACTGGTAGATAATACTTTTACCAAATCCAGTCAGGAGCAAGGCGAAAACATCCCTCCTTCCAATAAATGCCTCCAGCGCTGCTCTGTGCTTTATCTAAAGATATTTTTCAGTTACACTGTTTCAACACCACATCTATGGGTATGCTAATGGCTAGCCGCTGCTCCATGCTTGCACTGAATGAAGTGCTTCTGTTTACAATCCTGGGGTTCCGGTCGCTGTTCTATGCGTCACTTATGTCAACACGCCTCTACCTAGAGCCGTTGGAGATGCTGAATGTTGATTGGCTCCCGAAAAATAGGGTGGATTTCCCGATTTTGCCGGAACTCCGAAAGCTGTGAATAGTGTGCTTTGCCAGACCGTGTGGCAGCCGAGAACTGGTGAGCGGGTGACGACGCGGAATGGGCGGGCCCAGGCTAACACTGACCTGTGCTCCAATCCGAATCAGATTCTGGTAAAATTGTGACAAAAAATAAATCAGAAATCAAAACAAATTGTTAAGTGCATGCATTATATAAAAAAGGGAAAATTATAAGAGAGAATACGTTTATTTAGTCAAACATCACAGACTTGTTTATCTGAAGCAGAATACATGGAAGGCTTCTATACGACATTCAAGAGCATGCGCCTTGTTGAAAGTTCTGTGAGAAGCTTGAAATGTAAATTTAGTTAATGACCCACATAAATTCTCCTGTGACCCCCCCACCAGTCTGTGGGAAAGGATGATGTAAAGCCAACGCTCTCAACCGGAGGGTCGTGACCCAGCAGTAAATTGCAGTTTCATTCTGAATGGGTCATAGATGGAATATATCCATACAAGACTTCTCTGATTTCAGACTTTGATTTTTGGCAGATGTACAAAAGTAGTAGAGTATGATGGCAGTTGCTATGGTAACACCTACATTTGATTGAAGGTGAGGTTTACATTGTTGTCTGCCATATGCAGTGAAAATATGCTTTTGAGTATATTGCATAAGGGGTTTGGAAATAATTATGACAAAAAAGGATTGAAAGTCCAGCTGGTCCCATAGAGAACACAAAACCTCCAAAGGTGAAACATCATTTCAACCCAAAGAGCTTTCACAAATGTTTTAAAAGAGCTGCACTTATGATCTTAAAATACAACTTTACCTCCGTTCTGATTCTAACCCAGTCTACTGCATGATCCATAAATTTACCACAAAGTCTGAAAAAGGCTGAGAATGTGGTGATTAGTGGCTGCATCTCCAGGTGTGGATGTGGGATGAAAGTAGTTCAGGGACATCCATATGAGAGAGTCGCAGACCGTATGAGACTCTAAAAGGTTTAATTTCAGTTTTTGTGCTGGTTTTACCACCTGAGAAATGCCCGGTTAAGTGTGTGTTATATTTAGAATATATTTGCTGCTTTTTCTTGCCGTCATGCAGTCCTTTCCCAAGGGGAGCAGAGGCCCCGAAGCTTCTTAAACCTATCAGAGTTGCTTGGCAAAAAAAAAAACACTTGAGCGCTGTGGTGTTTTGATACTGCATATTGGATTTAAACCACTAAAAATATCCATCAATCAAGGCAACTCTTTCACAGGGTAAAACCACTGCCCTTGTGTGAGTGTGGCGTTTCAGAACAGAGTGAAATAATGGCTTTCACCTTTAAGGTTTGGCAGAATCTAACTGAAGTTGTTCTAAATGTTCAACTGCGCTTAAAAGTCAAGGTGGGAAGTTGTTAAGGCAGGAAGTGGCATGTTGTTGAGGCATTATATAATAATAATAATAAAAAACAGGTTTTTACATTGGATCATGTGTTTAAAATGTATTAATTACAAATGATGGAAACAATCACATACTAATCAATTATTAATGAATGAGTAGATATAATAAAATGTCCACAAAATAATCATCTAAATGTAATAATAACCACCTTCTAATTAGCTAAACAATACTAAAATGATCTTATTAAAAATGGTTTTGATTGTGTTTTTTTTATTACATTAACATATTTATTTTTTGACAATATATTGGATTTTATAGGTAAAATAACCAATTGTATATGTGTGTGAGGAATCCATTTCAACTAAGTTGCCCATTATAAAAACACTTCTGAACGACGTGTATTAATTCTAAATCACATGATCTGCTCCACATGAGGTCATTTCCTCCTTAAGAAAACACTGGCAAAACTCCAACATATGTTCTTTGTCCTCTTTCTTAGTTGTTTAATATAATATAGTGTGTGAGTCAAGAGTGTATTTATTGCAATCTCATGCCAACAGTGTTACTACAATATATTTATAAATGACATTAAAATTGTATATATGATATTCAGAAGAATCTTTCTGTAAGAATGTCATGTGGTTTTATGGTTCTGTTGATTTTAGGCCTGACACCATTATTGACCCCTTAAGTGTTTATGTTGTTTTAATCCACTCCAATATAGGGCTGCACGATTAATTGGTTTTAAATGGAAATTGGATTTTTAAAATTAGGACCATTTTTAAAGACGGGAAATCATTAAATCAATTTAATCTCTTGTGCCTCCGAGCCGTGTGGCTGTGGTGCTACCATAGGCAAATCCATGTAATTACCACGGACCTTACATCTGTGACAAGCCCACAGTAGTGATAACATATAAAGAACATACAATTTACACAATTTGTAACTGAAAAAGGAGGAAGCTGAAGCCTGATGCTTATTTCTGCTTCTCCTACTCCCATCCTTACTCCAAGTCCGTATCTGAAGTTGCAGAAAAATAACATATGAGCCAAAACTAATCTACATTCAGTCTCTTAAATCACTTAGAAATCATTGTACTTTCATAGCCCTGGAGAATTTCACAACTTAAAACGTTTTAAAACTCGACAAAGACCTTCACAATTTCAATTTAACCTTCAGTCGGTTCCATAATTTAACACCAATAACAGAAACACAGCAGTATTTAATATTTATAAGCCGTGATGGCACGCACGGAACCCTCACTTCACATATAACTGGATGGATCACTCATCGTACGTTGTCGCGCACAGATCCGTACTGTACCGTCTTCTTCTGATCTGGGTTAGGGTCGTGGGGGCAGCAGCCTCAGCAGACTAGAACAGACAGCCCTGTCCAGCCACATCCACCAGCTCCAGGGGAATCCCACAGCGTTCCTGCCCAGAGATATAATCCCTTCAGCGTGTCCTGGGACAGCCTCTTCCATGCACAGAAAATTTAAATATAACCGCATAGGCATTACTCATATTACACGGTCCACACATGCATGCACGGCTAACGCCTGCATCACTTCTGTAAGCCCATCACATGATACCGTCACAGATTTGAGGTAGGGAGCGTAGCCTCATAAAAATGACATGTTGACTGTTGTTGTCTTTTATAGTTTTACGCAAAAAATCGAAATTGAAAATCAAGCTTTTAGAGGAAAAAAAATTATTATTTTTGGCCAAAATTGTGCAGCTCTACTCCAGTATAGAGACAAAGATAGGCTGTGACTGAAGGGACCCAGGGAAAAGCTCCAGATTTTTTCCAATGTCTTGGTCACAGACACTGAGAATTAACCTAGCATACATGTTTTTGATAATGAGAGACACCAGAGAGCCTGAGGAAACCTACACAGCACTGGGAGAACAAGCGAAGGCCCTGGTCCAACTGGGAAACTAACTCGGTCACCTTCTCGCTGTGAGGCAAGAGTGCTCGCCACTGTGCCACCGTGCCGCCCTAAAAACAGTGTTTTAGTGTTTTGTCTTACGCTAATATTTAACACATTCGTATTTTTAAATGAAAAGCAAACAATTGTGACCTTCACTCACTTCATTATTAGAGTACAGATGAAAATAAGCTCAAATGTGCTTATTAGCTGTCTGGGAATCAGGAAAAATGGATACAATGCACACCAAACGGAATTTGTTTTGTATCACTTTAGCATCACAGGAAAAGAAGCACCTCTAAATAAAAAGTAAATAAAATGTTTGTGTGACACCCGTGACCCCAACCAATTATTTTGTTTGGAAGGAATATGGTGTCACTTTGAATTCAGTCTTGGTGAGGAAAAAGTAGCAAACAACCTCCAGTGAAACAATGAAATGTTATTTTTATAGTCTGATTAAACAAAGCCGTAACTTAGAAATTGTGATAAGATAAAAAATAGAGGCACGAAAACATATGGATCTGAGATATTGTGTGTGGATATGTTTCAGGATAACAAGTCAAAATGCATCTTTAGGTTGTGTGTTGTGTAGATATCTGTACTCCTGCTTTTAATAGTGTGTATGAAGAGAAGAAGGATGAGTACAAATGCTTCCTTCCCTGTGAGTGCATGCTAAAAATTGAGTGGTGGGTTTAACCGAATCATGCAGAGTCGAGCAGTGTTCAAGCTGTCAACCCAGTTCACTTTGACGGAACTGAAGGAGACAGAAAATCAGAAACACAGCATTCTTTACTCAGAAAGATCCCACATTATAACACTCACACTGACGGCGTTTTCAGCTCGACGAGGAGGGCGAGGGCTGTGGGTGGAATGGCTTCCACTGAATTCCAAATGGATTTGACAAACAACAATGGAGTTGATGTGGCATTTTCATATGTAGGGCAGTGATTTCAACACATGGAAGAAAGCAAATGTGAGGCTGTGAAGCGTACATTGAGATGTATTGTTAAGTGAGAAGATGGTCTGTGAGGACGTGATGCTCCAAAAAGAAGTCGAAAAGGGTGGAAAAAGCGATTTAAAGTGTCAATAACACTGCAAACATTGGTAATGTTGCCCTGTCGTGACAGGATTTCTCCATCTCAGTTTTTACATGTGAGTCACTTAAGGCTTGAAGTGAATAAAATTAGAATTTCAATCCTCACATTCATGTATTTATTTTACACCTAAGAAAGACTGCTACCTCTGTTAAAGCTGTGTGATTTGATTCATTTTCCACAGAGGGCTGTGGGTTTTCCGGTGAAAGCATAAAAAAAGAAAAAAAGAAAAGTGCCACCTGTGATCATTTGCAAAACATCAAACACAGACTGCACTGAGATATTGTTTTTTCCGAGCACTAAGCACATCCCAGCCTTGCACAAATTACTTTGGTGGATGATGCGTGTATGATTCTGCAGGTCTTGATCAGATGCAGTTGTGTTTATACGGTGCAGATACAAGAAATACTGTGGCTTTAGGTGGTGGATATAACATATCCTGCACTGAGACTTCCATTTTACACCGATACTCAGTGTTAGCCTGAAACAACTACATTTAATGTTTTTTTCTTTAATCATTGATTCAACATTTTTTATTAGCTTCACCTGGGGCATGTTTATTATCCAAAATTTGCCAGAGACCATTAAAATTCAGAAAAACATTGTTTGTTTCTCATTTCTAACTCCATTATTGAGTTCATATTCAGTCTTATTCAGCATTCCCACACACATGGTTCTCTCAGTATAATAGAGTTCTCACACTCTCTCCAGGTACTCCAAGTTCCTTCCACTGTCAAATGATTCAAAAATAGATAAATTGGTGTGTTTTCACTACATCATCAACTCAACATGACATTTTGGTGTTTCCATTTTGTAAAAGGACCTGAAATCTGGTACCCTCAATGTGCGACTCGCCATTTTTAAAAAAAAAAAGATAAACAGATGCAGGAGTTTATCATTCAGCATTATCATGATGTAGCGCCCCCTAGATGATTTATCCTAATATTGGAGTGTGCTCCCAAAATCTTTTATTAATACACTTCTAATATCCTATGGTTAATTAATGCTTTGCTGCACCCATTCCTAATACCTCGACAGTAACATTGAAATTACACAATAATGAAACAATATTTATATGTGTGACCATTTACTCAAATAGAAAATTGGCAAAATTAAATTAAAAAAATAAATTCCAGTAACAATCACACAAGTCACTTAAAATGTCTTTGTTCAGTTCGTTTTTTCCGAAGATTAATACACTCAAACTCTTTTGGTTCAATGTCCAATCATTAAAATAAAAAACATTCAATATCAATGCAGAAAAATAAATAAACCCCACAGACTTAATAATAGTCACTGATCGCTTGAAAACACAAATGTAAAATGGGTACCCAACCAGTTACCAGGAAATACGGTGCAGGCCTGAGTCGTGGCTTGTGAGCGTTGCAGCCCGAAAACAAATGGCTGTCTCGCGCCAAACAAAAAAAAACTGACACTCACAGCCGTCCTCGTGCCACCGCCGACAGACAGGGTAGAGAGACGTCCTCAGCGAAGCATAGGAGAATGGCGCAGTTCATCATCCACGGACCCACTGCCGCTCAGTGCAGAATCTCCCGACACGCACAGCTGGACCGTCCGGACAACAAGGCTGGTAGTTCCCGAGCAGGCGAACGTCCACGAAGTCCAAATGATCACAAGCTAATCTGACCGACTAGCTAGCAGCCGCTATCACGGAGATTACTCAGTCCGCCAGAATCCACTTTTAATTAGTTTTGCATTACTGTAAGAGTTATATGAGTCACTGTTCGTTACTCACCCAACCCGTTACAGAACTATCCTTAAGTTGGTGTTTTAACAATTTTGTCTTTACTTCCTTTAACTAAGTGAAACAACCCATGCGGTCCGCTCTCCTTTTTTTCTCCATCTCTCTCCTCTCTAACCTTTCTCTTCCTGTTTCACCTTACTACGTCACATCCTGTCCACTGGTTGATTTATCCAAAATTAAAATAAATAAATGGCAAAATAAAACATATTTAGAACATTCAATTGGTCTCTTTTTTACATTCATATAAACTTATTAATAACATTTTAATATATTTTCACACAAAAAGGATGAACATTTTTTTAATGACAGATTCAATCAAACAAAACACATTACACAAATTCCTTTCTCTTTTATAAAATAAAACAACTTCATTGCTGGTCAATGAATTTTAACCCTGTGTGCTATTTATTGAATACACCCAATATTAATAACTATGAAATTTAACCGGGTTACAATGACAAACATAATATAAGAGTTAACACATGCAGGTGGAGTCAGAGGGAGCCAGTAAACCGGTTCACTAGTCCTCCTGTGACTAGAATAAACTGTGAGTTCTTCTAAAACCACCTAATCTGTGCTATCTGTGAGTATATCATTTTCCCCTTGAAAGTACAACTGTGATAGTTAAAAACATGGGTTTCATGTTAGAATGAACAAAAATAAAATGGATTGTTTCTGCTTTTATGTCACGTTCTTGACATGAGGCAGGAAACAAGGCTGTATTGAACATAATGATATCCAAGATCAGCACCCCTACCCTGCTGTGCATACTGTACTTCAAAATATGAGGGAGAGACAAGACTGTTCACTAAATGTATTTTCGACTGGAAATAACAACACTATAAAACCAGTTGTGAAATACGCTTTAACCCATAAAGGCCCAGTGCTATTTTTCCATAATGAATTTTTCTCTATATTTAACTTTTCTTAACTGATTTATCACCATTTATTATAATATTATCCTATGTATTTTGCATATTTTTCAGTGAAAATCTGGTATTTTTCTATATTTAATTTACTGATCATGTAAAATTGAGGATTATTTGAATAGAAAAATAGAAAATGTGACTTTTTCACCAAAGATATCAATACCTGAATGTAAAAACAAGCGTCTCCATCTACTGTCATTGATCCAACTCCTTGGTGAATCAATGTTGTAGAAGATGATAGTGTTTCCATGTTCACTATGGATCCTCTGAACATCCAAATAGGTCATATGTGATGACCATGAAAAGATGAATAACTGTAATTTACACCAATTATTTAGATGTATTGAGTGAATTGGTGGATCAACAGGTATTAAACAGTTTAGATCAGTAGCTGATTTGAGTTCATGTTGTATGTTTGGGTCTTTATGGGTTAAGATGGATCGTAGTGTACACGACAGATCATATAATATAAATGTACTGCAAAGTGTGGCGCATATGACACATCCAGGTACGCTTCTGTAGGCAGCGTAGGCACACTGCTCTCTTTAATATTGATGGACTCCTGGATGTGTGAAGTGAATAGTGTGAGAGAGAATATTATTACCACACTTAACCCTGCGACCTGTGACCTGTCCCACCTGGCACCTGATGACTTATTCATTCAGACGGGTTACTATCAGACAAACAGATTTAATAGAAAAATGGACAGATGGCTTAGTGAGACGACTTCTCTGCCAGATAGAAAAACTGAAAAAAAAAAAAAGGCTCACAGGAAGACAGAGGAAAATAGCTTAGTACCAATGACAGTTCTGACATTTTTAAGTAAGAGGATGATGCAGAAAACACCTCACAGACAGATATACAAGTAGCTAAGTGCATTTTTAAATAAATGTCTGTATGTAAGTGAAAATAATGAATACCTAAATGGATCTTACAAATAGCTTACGTGCGAATTCTACCTCTTTTGTTGTTTACAATAGGAAGACGAAGAACTTTGAGCTGTAGTTAGTTGAAAGAATAGCTTGAACTTTACCGAGCACGATTGGATAGATAAGCCTCCTGTCCTAAATGCCACAGCAATTATATGAGACATCCGTACATACTTCATAGCACACAATGTTATTGATAAATTTTATGCAACTGCAGCTACGGTAGTTTAGGCTGTTTTTGTCACTCTATTAAAAAAGAGAGAAGCCAAGTGTTTTTTGCATACTTGTTTTGCGTACACATCAAAAGGTCTACAGATGTGTTTTACAAAAATGCTATATACTGAATTAAAATATTCATGAGCTGTTTGTTGGGGTTATTAGAGCCAGTTACTGCTGCAGTTTTGTTTACAACCAGAAAGAAAAGAAAGAAACAAACAAAGACACATTTAACCAAAAGGCTGCCTGTCATAAAATATTACACTTTTTAGAGATTTTTCAGTATGTTGTTCAGCTTCTGCCTCTGTAAGTGACAGTTTTGGAAGTCTGGATTCTTATCAAACAGTTTGATACCAATCTGGATGTCCCACTCGAGGTCAGGAGTACTGGACACAATTAAATGGAGGCTGCCATCCGCTCGCAGCATGAGTGTGATGAGGCACTTCACTGACCCTGCTGACTCGCTGAATGTAAAAGAAAAAAAAAAAAAAGAAAGAACTTGTTTGGCCTGTTCATTAACACAAGAAGCGGAGAAGTGCAGAAGGTGGCAATTTCACCATCACGTTCTGACTCATGCTGTGTTATTGTGTGAATAAGTGTCCATGTTTTAGTCTGTCCTGAGCCACTTAACATGACCTGAAACCGTCTCACCAGCTGGCACACTGTCCTAAGCATGTGACCCATAATGCAAGACTAATATATGTGATGCTACTTTGCATATGTGTGTTGCACATGCATGGTTAGGGCTACTTGGTGGTATGGTCTGCTTCATTTGGAGAAGAGAAATTCATTTTTGCTTTTGTACAATATGCAGCAAAAAAAAAAAAAAAAAAAAGCAAAACCAGCAACAGAGTAAAACTCGTGAAATAATAAGTTACCTGAGCAAGTGAAAATATTCCAATGGGTGAATAATCTTACTGTGATTATACTTGTACTGTATATGAAGCACTGTCAGGGTAGCAACTGGGTAGCTCAGTGGTTTACGCCACTGACTTTGGTGCGGAAAATGTCCGGTTCAAGACCCAGATTATCCCCTTGGGAAAGGTTCTCTACGCTATATATCCCAAAGTAGCCTCATTGTGCCGGTCCCAAGCCCAGTTCTGTCAGGAAGGGCATCCGATGTAAAAACCTGTGCCAAATCAACATGCGAATGTGATTCACTGTGGCGACCCCAGAAGGGAAAAGCCAAAGGGACTTACTATATAAAGCACTCTCAGTAAAAGCCCTTGAGTTTGACATGGTCATGGTATGACATGAACAAGATAGCCATTGGATTATTTCTGCTCTTATGTCATAACAATAAAATATTCAATGTTTAACTGTGGAGAGGACAAAACCTGTAAGAATACAATAATAGTGGATGAACTCTAACAGAGATCAAGCTGTTTGGACTCAGGATGCACCGATCCAACTTTTTCCAGTTCTGATGCCAATACCGATACTGGGGGTAATACCTAATACCCGTGGTGTTGTCCAGGGTATATAACATTTGGGTAAAGAACATTTGACTCCCCTGTGGAACACTGTAGACATCTGATGAAACCATCTCACATCCTTTTAATTCTTCTGTTGTAAAAAAAATAAATGTAAACTTTTTCAAATTAAATCATGGTGCTTTAAAGGAAAAAAAAAAAAAAAAGACATTAGTGTCACTTAACTTCTATGGATGTGTACTTTTTCATTTTATAAATTAACTAATTATTTCATTGTTAGTTTTGCTCCAGCTACACTAGGGTCAGTGCTTCCGCAGCCAGGAAAAAACAAAAAAAGCAGAAACATGTTTGCCACATAGTCTCTATTGCACCTCACAGTTCATTACAATGTGTTTGAAGTGAGAGACACACCACTAGAACTTGAAACAGTGGCTGACAACAGTTTCATTATCTGGTAGGTCTGCACGGTAGGCTGTAGTTAAGTGTTTCTATATCCACTATGGCACTTATTTTCAGCTGCTGGCTCTAGCTATTAAGGCTTCTAGACATGTAGACTCTGCTTGTCACTTTACCACAGATAATAAAAGAATCTCTCACCGTCATTGCTAGTTATCAACCAATGCAAAAGGGCTGAAATACTGTTTTGTTTTTTGTTTTTTCTTCGTTGTCCTCTTCTACACTGGTGACAGCATTATCTCAGTTTGATTATCTGATGTGTGGTGTGTCTACAACTCTGTCTGATGCACTCACTGGCAAATTACAGCATGTGCTTGTCTAGCTGACTAATTATAGGAGCTTGATTGCAATTATACATAAAGATATAGCTATAAATATCAGGCTGTTAAGGCCTAATATATTGTCAACCAACCATTGCTGATTAATACCCTGATTATGGAGCACACTTTTAGCATAATATGTGTTATGCCCCCTGGCTCATGGGGATCACAAGGTAGAGACAACACAAGGAGTTTTAAAAATAGATGACATTTATTTGCAGAAATAGAGTATTTGAATATATATTGAATTGATAATTTCAAGATATCCCATGGCAAAGGAGATCCATCACCCCCATGCACCACAGTCTCAGGGGGGACATCCTGGGGACAGCAGAGAGGAGCCAGAAGCAGGAGAGGCAGCCCAATCTGTAGGCCAGGGACACCAGGCTCAGTTACCCCTGATTAACAGACCCACCCCATAGACGGGACAACAGAGGTCATCACATATGTTTATGTAAAGAATCCTAGTGTTAATATGCATAGTATTATACTCAAGAAACAGAGTAAAACTGAGTAAGAGCGTTTATTTTGTGCAACATAATGTTGGAAATGGATAGTTCACTTTGACCCAATTCTAACCTATAGGTAATGAAGGGAAGGTAAAGTATGGTTTTTCCTCAGATAAATACCACAGTCACTTATAAGCCATATGTCTTATAATAACCTACAACAACAAAAAACCCTCAGTCAGGTAAAAAAAAAAAAAAAAAAATGTATTAACTGCTGCTGTCTCCCATGTAATGTTCTGTCAGTCAAGTGCAATATTCTACAAGTTCATTCAACAATATAATGTTGTTATTTTCACAGACTTAGTTGTTATACATCAGTCATCAGAAGCGTTATTGTTGTTTCAGCCATGCCAGGTGTGCGTTTAATTTGTATAGCAAAACTTTAATTTGTTAAGCCTTATACATATGACAGGAGGACAATATAAAAACTATTAAGTGATAGTTTGTATCAAGTGAAACACTGGCAGTATTTTAATTTCTACCACTTTTTTTAATGAGTTGATCAAAATGAGACCTCATTAAACAGAAGAAATTAAAAAAAAAAAAAAAAAAAAAAAAGCCCTGCCCTAAATAGAAGGCCCGGAATTCTCTAGCTGAGGTAAAGACCCTGGATAGTTTTCCGGAAATACAGTATATGGATGTTTATATACAATCAAATCTCTGATTGGAAGTAGATGTAGGACTTTATTAGTCTAATGCACTGATAATACTGATGACAACAAGGTCTAAATGATATTTTACAGTATAATATCACCATTGTGGACATTATTATTATAATATTATTATTGAAAAAAGCAGTGGTAGAAAAAATATTAGCTCACAATAAGTTCAGTATACATTTATCTTTGTACAATTTTAGGTTTGGACTACCAGGGTAGTTGAACTGGGTAAGAACCAGACAGATTTACACATAAAATATGTTAAAACCTACAACCACAGACCCCTGGAACTACCACGTTGCCTTTGTTCTGCCTGTACTGGCTTATTAGCTCCGTTTGCTTTCACCGACTGTGTCACAGCTAGCTAGGGTTACAGGAAACAGACAACTGAAGCTTTAGGGAGTGGGAGGTTCCCACAGCTCACAGTAATGAGGCAACACACAGAGTCACATCACACACTGTGACACATTGTGGCAAATGCAGTAACAACCAACAAAAAAATGGAAAGCTGGAGACAGGCCACTACTGACCTTAAACTAAATGAGATTTAAAGCCATTTCAGATTATTTCCTGGCACTGTAAACTCAGGGCAGATACCTGTGAACTCCTGAAATGTGATTTAAATTGATGTTGAGTAACTTCGCCCGTTACATGACTTTATTAAATGAAAACAAGATAAAAACTTTAATGTGTTACTTAAAACCCCTAGAGGCTACTACCTTTACCACTTTACAGAAATTCCAATTCCCGAAAAAATAAACTTAAACATCAAAACTTCAAATGTCAAATAAATTCCAAACATCATATAACTTCAGAACACACAAAGAGACAAAGATAAAAGGAATTCCAAACCAAAAAAAAATAGGAAAAAAATAATCCATTTCAAATTTCAATAGAACTTCCAAACCTAAAAGTCCCAAATGAACTCCAAACATCACAGGAATTAAAAGAAAGATAAATGGAGTTCCCAATATTAAAACTCATAATTTCAAAAGAATTCCAGATATAAAAGGAATTCCAAAAAAAAAAAAAAAAAAAAAAAAAAAAAAGAAGTT
>JAPSES010087596.1:0-23129 GCA_029822895.1 Maxillicosta whitleyi | reverse complement strand
CTGAAAACAGGTTTTAATCTTTGGTTTCATTCTATAGTACAGTATTGTATTCTATAATAACTGTAAAAAATAAAGCTAACTACTTCACGGATTCGCCTATAGCGGGTTATTTTTAGAACGTAACCCCCACGATAAACGAGGGTTCACTGTATATAAATAAAATTTGATTTGATTTTGATTCAATGTTATGATAATAAACACTACTTCAGATTTAATAGACTCTGATAAGATTATAATTAAAATTATGTGTTTATTAGACTGTACAAGTGTCAGTATCAGCATCCTAAAATATTATTTTTTAGCTTTTAAGACATTTACACACATAAAAGAAGCCTGTTAAGAGTTTAATTGATTAAAAAAAAATAATGGAAGCTAGAGTTGTTTATAAAAGCTTAATGATGATTATATTTATTGAGCTAAATTGCCTACAGTGTTAAGAAACAACCTTTGCTAAGATTTTCTTCAGCTGGTTCTTTAAGATCCACACATACTTTACATCTGAATGTATCTTCTAGTAATTATCTATATACACTTATTGACATTTAACTATGCTTTTTCCAGCTTCTGCATCTAAATCAGGATTTACTTAAGTTGTATCCTTTATTATGCAGCGGGCAATACGCTTTTAACCTATTACCTATCAACATTTAGACTTTGGTGCATAGATTTACAATGAAAGGAATGTAAGATTAGTAAAAGACATACATGTTAATCAAGATTAAGAAATAACGTACAATATCAGCTTGATTTTAAAGCCATTTAGAAAGTTTTAATGAAGAAAAAAAATACAGAGAAATATCTCTTTGTAGATACTACAGGAGTCAAATCTGCAAAACATTGTGTTATCGTTACATTTAAACTGACAAAATAACTAACCGTATTTAAAGTCCATCAAACACAGCAATAGATTTAAATTTCATATTCTTTTTCTTCTAAAACCGAAGCAAACACTCAAAAAATAACAACATACGCAACATGGCTGAGTGTTATCTGAGTGGGATGAGTACTGTCTCTAAAAATACAAACATTACATGAAGAAGTCAAAAATAACATTGGACACAAGCAAATGCAACATGTATAATTATGAATAAATATCCTAGATTCATAACTAATAATAATACTAATAATACTAATGATAATAATTAGTATAGCTCCTGAATTACAGATTCTCCTTCATATGTAGGCGTGTGCTCTTAAAACACCTTCTGGCATCATTTCCATGTGATTCCGATGCCACGTGTATCGCTGCCAACTGCATGCTTTCAAAAATAACCAGGTCTGAGTGTGTGTGTTTTTGTGCGTGTAAGACTTGCATACTAAAAGGAGGCAAGTCAGAGTCAGTATGACGAACTGTTGCTAAGCAGTGGTTGCTAGGTGGTGGAGGGGGGAGGGGAAGGGAGACAGGTTTGCAGCCAGTGATGGAATCTGAAGGTTCACTTTTTAAAGAGAGTGTGTGCGTGTGTTCTGTTTGATTTAACACAACAGATAATGCAGAATGAGGATAAAAGTTACACAGACTGAATTCAGGACGTATGTGATAAGCTAATGGGGTCAGATTGATTCATCCTCCAGGCAATCATTCCTAACAGGAATTACATGAGTAACTTGAAAAGTGCAAAAAAATATTGAACGATATGAAAATAATAATGACTCGTTTGTGCTGTATTGTGTTGCAGATTCACACAGGAAAGCTGCAGAATATCTGGATAGATGAATACCCAAAGTGAAAGCAGCACACTCGTCGGCTCCCCCCCCCGAGATGATTACTGTACAATGTGCAGCGGGGGGAAAGCCTCGCAGTTTACCGGCTTCCCTCTGCGTCTTCAGATATTTTCCAGCTTTCAATGCACAATCTGACAGGCGTATTTAGCCTAAAGCTACAGTTTTTCATGTGGTTGTACATTTTTGTTCTTCTTTCCGTTTATCACTGCATGTACGGGGCTTCCCTACCAAGTGTGGTTCCCGTCAGATCTGGTCTGATCCAGTCGGGTGAAGGAGATGGTGGGAGGGTTGGCGGGGCGAGAAACAGGCAGCCATTTGTACTCAAGGTCCTGCGATGGGGGGTCCAAACACCAGTCATAGTGCTTTAACAGGTACATACACACTTCCTGGCAACAAAACACACAAGGAAATTTTATTATTTTTTTTGTTTTGTTTTGTTGCACGTGTTGTACTTTTAGTATCGTCGCTACATCCTCATAAAAACGCATCCTTTTTTTGTCTGCGGCTTATTGCGGTACTTTGATGGGGGCGTTAGTGACAATTCCTCTAATTTTACAGCCCAGAAAAAACTAAATGTTAAACTAGAAGGCATTTGGCACAGCACAAACACAACAAAGCGGCAGCCTCCGTTTTATTTTCTCTAGAGCTGAAAATAACACAGCAACGCAACACTTTTTAGGAGCCAAGTTGGACCAGAACATTAGGTCCCTCCACTGGGTTGGCGATAATGACTCAAGATATAAAAAAAAAAAAAAGAACATTATATGAATCATATGTATCTTTTTTTTGTTTGTTTTGTTTTTCGTTTTTCCTGGCTCTGCTGAATTGGTCATCTGGTAAATATTATCTATATGATTCGAGTTTGACTCAAATTACGTATAAATTCATGGTAACATTAGAATGGCAGACATTTCACTACAGTTAGATAAACTTATATCTGAAATAAAACACTATTTGTGATTGTGGTGCTATTTGTGTGCAACCAGAACCTTCCGTCCTGATATAACAGGTATGCATTGAGGTCATTTTTCCAGCTGCACATGCACTAACACGCCTGTATTTAGTTGAACAATGAAACCAGGAGGTTCGATTAAAGGCAGTTGAACTTGGCAGTGATGCTTAAAACTTGAGCAAAAGACCCAGGGTGCATAAATAGCATAGAAACCCGGTCTACCCACATTTACTCTACATGAATCTAATTTCAACTGCATTAAAATACATGAAGTAACACCTGGCTGTCATAATGCTCGGTCCTACTTTTTCCCATATTAACCAAACACTACTACTCTTAGTATTTATTTAAGTGTTTGTGCAGCTGCAAAAGCACGAAAATGGTTAAAACTAAATGTTACAAGCTACAATTTGCTGGTAATCATCAAATGGAAATAGTAAAAGTACATTTTCACAGCAGTTAAAGTTGATGTCAAACATTGGCTGAAAAGTGTCTGAGTCAGAATCTTACTGTATTGACTTAAGCTAACGGTGCAAAAACAGTGTTTGTTCAAAGTGTTTCATCGTTATTAATATTTAATGGTGACAATGACAATGATGACAGCAGTGAGTAATGACAAGACAAACATCCTCTACACCTGCTGTGAACATATTTAGTTCCTAGCGTACTTGAATATAAAACAGCACATGCACACATTTTTAAACTGATCTGTATATTGTTAGCCTCATAGTATAATTAGAACAGAAAAAGAGAAAACAGAAAGACGTATTTCAGGCCAAATTGTGATATCTGCATAATTTTACTCTCCTAACACTGCTGCTTCATTTTGCACCATTGACTATGACCTAAAAAAAAGAAAAAAATATGACTTAGCAATTATGAGGCTAATGATTATATGAGTCATTTCAGCTGCATGACAGACCAAACAGCTGTTAGTTCGTGGAATCATTCAGCAGCTCTTTTGTGTGTGCATTTTCACATCACTGAAACCGAACATTGACCTTAAATAAATAGGTTGTCCTTACAAAGCCACATTTTTGCATTGACAGTATCGGCTCGACTCAACACAGATACTGTGGCATTTCCACGACATGAGAGCGGCACCGCCAGGTACTTTCCTATTTCTAGCATCATCTTCACTGAGGTTCAAACTGTGACGAACAATGTACACATTTAATGTACAAATCATTGCTGCATCTACACACATTATATTATCACTGTGTTTTGTTTTTTGCACAAATAATATAATATTGTTGACTGCATTCTCTCCTCATGTACACTCACGCACTCACTTTATTTTAGAGTTAAGTTATTCCTTACTTAGTCTGCTTTTGTTGTCATTTCAGTAAGTAATCAAATTCTTACTATAATAATAATAATACATTTTATTTATGGGTGCCTTTCTGGACACTCAACCAACCACTATGTTTCTGCTGTGGAGTTCATAATAATCTTCTTGAATGTTGAATATGTAAATGGACTGCACTTATATAGCGCTATATCTACACTTTGGTACTCAAAGCGTTACAATATGTGAGTCATCATGTTGTGGAAGTTAACAAAAAGTCAGAGCAAATTTACCACAGGTTCAAAGTGTAAATATCTATACAATTTCATTTTTAAAAAATCACAACATAATGTATTGATTGATTGATTGAATGCATTTTTTATAAAAGTTTCCTCATTTTCTGTTGTTGCCTTGCTCGTAGCTACGCTATGGTTCGCACAACAGTTTGTCGCTATGACGACCAACCATGGTGAGTCAACACTGTACCTGCAGAGGAAATCCTGTGTGTTGGAGACAAAACCCAGTCAAATGGAGTCTAGCCCAAGTGAGTCGAACTGATACTCAGTGATGCGACATCTACAGATTTTTTAATATCCAGATAACAGTAAAAGTCACACTTTCAGTAAGAACGATGAAGGGAAAGCCCTACTTCTCAACACATGGAAAGCACTATCGAGGATTTTTCACTATCATTTAGGACCAAATTCAACTAAATAATAAATAGATCTTTCCTCTTTAAAGTATACTCCTTTAAAATGTAACTAAAATCCACCAATTCATCTTTTAAGTTGGGTATAAATGATGGTTTCGTTTGTACTCCACTAGTATCACCCCAAGCTCCACAGCAGGTGATGTCAAAGCCAGCGTCCCCCATTGGCTGACTCTGCTGCTCAGCCAACCAACACCATCCCCCTACACGACGCAGCCTCCCCGCACCCACTCACTTTATGAATGAACATTTTCTGAAAGATTGGGAGGAGCCGCATGAATGAGTGGGGAAGGGAGGAAAAGATGAGGTGGGGGGAGGGAGGAGGAGAAAAGGAGGTGATGAGTCACATCTCTGACCTAGATCCCCCCGGTCTACTTTACACTCTGGTCACGCCCTCTGCTGCTGTGGATGTGGCGGCATGTGCATGTGCATGTGGTCAGCCTGCAGAGAACGCACCATGGCGACCACAGCAGAGTGAGACGGAGCCAAGGTTCAGAGAGGGCACACGGCAGACTTACGACGTGAAAACCTCAGGCTGATATTAAACAGTTATTGGTTTCTGTTGGTCATGGTACAGAGCATGCTGCTTCAGGCTAAAACAGTTTTATTATATATTGTAATTAAGACAACATTTATTTACTAAACTGACTGCATTTCATTTGCAAAACGGGCAAAATTATCTACTAAACTAGACATGTTATTATGTTGCGGTTTCATTTCCTGCATTGACGTTGAGACATTTTATTAGATCACTGTTATAGTGGGAAAAGAAACAGAAAATATGCCATTATTACACTATAATGTATGCCATTATAGTGTAATAATGGCATATTTTTTGTTTCTGTTTCCACTTCATTTTGTTAATGCATTTTCTTTGCCCTATGTCAAGCATTTTGAGCTAACCTCTATATATATACATAACTGGACTAATTAATCCAATTTGGGTTTGTGCTATGTGAAGCAGAATTCATCCTATAATTAACCCTCAAGACCTAAACCTAGACCTTTTGAACCACTGATCAAATCAATATATTTACTGTAGATAATTGTGGTAAAATGCAGTTTCTCAGCATTTCAGCAGCATGAGATATGTCCAGTTTGGATCATGTATTCTAAACATGAAAACACCGTCATCTTTTCCGAAGAATTGTAGTTTGATAAATGATAGTTTTGCTAGTTTTCAGTAAATTATATTTCTCTGTTTTGATATAATAAGATTTGAATTTCCTCTAAGCTTTTACGAACATCTATGTGGCCAGCAGTAAATTAAATGTTGTTAAATTCCTGATTTTCACTGAAAAATGTAAATGTCAGAGGATAATAGTATAATAGATCTAGGTCTTTAAGGGGTAAAATGTTGTTTAATTACACATGACTGAGGATAGTTATTGTTTTAGCTCAACTTTATAAAACAATTTATGAAAATTGTGGGACACACCCAAGATTTGTGGTCACAGCGTACATATTAGAGCTGTGCAATATGACCCATGTTATAATACAGCACATTTTCTGTAAATTCAATGAATAACAAAAATCTTATAAAAACCGCCTGCAAAGGTAAATCAGGTCCTTCCTGTAGAATTGATCTTTTGGTGTGGCGGTTTCATTACTGGATCACTACTGGATATTTACATCAGAAAGAACACGGTTGTGCATGCCTAATGGTTTGAAACATGTGCAGAATTCTTAGAGAGCAAAAATCATACAGTGACACAGAGCACGCATGATTTCTTATTAAAAATAGTAGGTTTATTATATATTCTACATATGCATAATAAGTCTAATGCGACTGATGATTTTGTGTATCAAATGTATGGTGAGGATGCCATGATTTTGCCGTGGTGCACCTTAACAGAGGAAACACTGAGGTGTGTGTGTGTGTGTGTGTGTGTGTGTGTGTGTGTAGCTGAAAATCTACACTTTATTCTGATATGATAGGTGACATAGCTGTGCGCTTATCTCAGAAAACGATGCAAATTTGATCAAAATCTTCATGTCACCTGTCAATAATTATCATGATAAATCATGATTTAATTGAAGTTTAAAGTTTCAGATGAAAACATCAACAAAATAAACCCAGACAAGAGCAAACATTATGTGACTGCACTTGAAAAAAGCCCTGACCTTTCAGTCCATGCCAAAGTTTCCTTATCACTGACTATCTGCTGCAGGCAGGCTGTTTGCTTGTGTTGAATTCATGCACACTTCATGTTTGCATTTGTGCCGTGTGAAAGAAGGCAAAGGGTTATTCAGACATTGTCAAATATTACAGCAATTTATAACAAAAAAAAGATAAAGTATGAAACAAGAGAGGTTCTTCTATTGTCATACCATATCATCATATTGAACAGCTGCAATGTAAACCTGAGTTAATACAATGGGTCAATGAATTCAGCCTCAATCACAGCAGCTTTCCTCTGTCAATAATGGAACCAATGTAAATATGAATGGAAGATGACTCCCTATTGTCCATACGCTGAAAAAGAGCATGAGAAATGCTCGGCCCTTATTATCCTCCCCACGGCACTAGCTGAAGTCATAGAAATGCAGCCAGAGTGTGAATATGTGGATAATTCATTCAGTTTTAAATAATATAATATAATTGTGTGGTTTTACAATAATGAGAACTGGATGTAGAGAGAGAGGAGATCATTAAACTGCGGTGAACATTTCACCTGAGCTCCATTCACTCTGAACTAACATTTACAATGACTCATGAGCTCTGTGTGTGTGTGTGTCTATGTGTGAAGGACTGAGTCATCCCTCACTTTCTGACGTTTTGACAGCTCTGGTAACACCCCAATCTAAAAAGACGAGAAACAAAAGACACACACACACATATATACACCTCCCAAAACACACTGTCACTGTTTTGCAGGATTCCCTCGCTCTCGGTTTGTGTGTCTGTGTGCAGATCATACATGTGTGTGTGCTTTTCTTCACTAATCTGTGCCTTTTTAGTTGCTACCAGTGCAGGTTAAATAACCTTCTTTGAGCACGTTGGTTTACAGTCTGACTCAACGGAAGTCGACTGCTGAGTTAAGCCTTTCATTGCCTGACTAGTTCAATCTCCTGACTTCCTTCTGCTTTTCTCTCAGATTTATAACCACATTTATGAAGTAATAACAAAAAATGAGCAAAAACAGGAATATATCAAAAATGTGAATACGCAACACCGGTTAAATTACAGGCTCAAACTGCACCTAAATGACACATTGTTTCGTGTAATTCTTTTACCGGATGATGACTTATGTTTGTAAGAATTAAAACTCCTATTTGAGTGAAATCTATCATGTGAGGCAGCTGTGAGTGAAGGGTCGCTGGTTTGATTTTGTGGACTAGATGAGAAATTGTTGACTGATGTGCCCCTGAGCAAAGCATTTAATGCCCAATTTGCCCCCAGGCTCCACTCTGCAGTGTGTGATGTGTTCGACCAGTGATGAGTTAAATGCAGAGGGTCAATTCCACTGCCTGTACATTTAAAATATATTAAATTATTAATATATATTAACAACTGCTGTGTTAAAACAATGTTCTCATAGTAATTCAATCCAGTTGTTCAAAAAGTGACTAAAAATAGATCAAAAATAATTATTATTATGATCTGAGGATGAAAAACACTTAACATTTAATTAGAATTGAATGTGTAACCATTAAAAAAATTTATTCAGATATTTTAACATCTGTTTTTTTGGATGCTTTATATATATATATATATATATATATATACATACATATGTTGTCTTGTTACCCCTAGGGTAAAGGGTCGTGTAGCTGTTTAGTCGTCAGTCCGTCTGTCTGTCTGTCCATTCAATGACATAATCGTATTATCTGAAGAATGCATTGACATATTGGCACCAAATTTATAGTGTGGATGCATCTTGGAGCAGAAATCTGTTGAAAAAAAAAAAAAGGGCGACCTTGACCTACTTTTTCAAGATCAAATGAAATTCTGCAGTTATAATATCCGAGTACTTTCACATATAAATATGTAAATAAATAAGTTTTACACAAAGACAGTCTAATCTAAACTATAGGGCTCTAACTTTCAACTGAATCTTACACTGTATTTGGCTGGGGGGGGGTTAAAGATGTGGTGCATGTTATGCGTTTTGTATTCCAGTCAGTTTTTTATGTCAAGGCCTAGAGTTGAAAATGAACTATCAATTTGTAATCTGTATTTTCTCACAAATTAATGACTAAATAATGGGGATCATTAGAGGATTTTAGACGACGCATCTGCTTCAGGGCACTTTCACAACTCAAAGTCCGCAACAAGTTTGTGCTACGTTTCCCTGGCAACATTAGCCGTACGTAGCTTTCATCAACTCTAACTGGTCAGAAGTCAGAACACTAACACATTGACCAAACTGGGATTCAGTTCCATCTGGACCCAGACCACCTCTTTTGGCCCGGACCGGTCCACCTGACTCTGCACTGCGGTTTGGGTGAGGCTTCATTGAGTAGTTGGTGAAATAGATCTGTAACCTTTAACCGACACTGGAAAACCTCTCCCGAATCCCCTGATACATTCCTAAACATTTCCCATTGAAGCAGATTCAGAGCAGTTGTTTTTACGTTGTGTCTCCCTCCTTCGTCCTCAGTGTCAGGCTTCCACCGTACATTTGTTTCCAGGAGGAATACCGCCACGTGGGAGAATAAAGACGTGTACAGTACAGAGACGGTGGTGACTATGGTGAACGCTGCCGTCGGGACTATTTATCCAGGACAGTTTGTACAGGAACGCTCAAGCTCTCTGTCTAATATCTTTAAAAACACTGGAGCATACACACCTCAGAGCATTTCATCATTCCCTTGAGTGCTGCTCTATTTACTGGAGGATTGAACTCTCTCTGTCACTGTCGATTCTACACTTATTTTATCCAGTATTAAAAACTACATCATCGTTTATCAACATATTTTCTCTCGATGCAGCTGCTCTGCAAAAAGCCTTCACACAACGTTTACAAAACAAATAAATAAAATCAAAAAACACCATCAATAACATTATCCGAACACTGTAAATTCTAGACAAGGGAAGTTTTAGTGTTCTATTAAGAGGCTACGTCCATCTCACTGTTGGCAATTTGACTTTGAAGTTAAAAGCCATACTTTTTTCTGCAGTTCAATGTGCAGATTTGCTGGAAATATAATTAGTTTTGCATTTCATTTTAATTAGTCCAAAAATGTTCCTCTAAATGTGAGCCAGAACTGTAAGTGCATTACTACTGGTGGTAACTAGTGATGGAATTGTATAATTATTACCTCAAACTAAATAACACAAGTATGATTAATGAGAAGTAAATGAGCTCATTAACTACTAATTAATGTCTTTCACCACTGACAGTGTCTAATATGTGTCTGTTGTGTCGTATTAACTGGTTATATTTTAATTTTTGATGTATGATATGCTCTGCTATATCAAATTGTACTGTACCATACCGACAATTTCCCAGCTTGGGATCAAGTCTGTCTATCTATCCATCCATCCATCCATCCATCCATCCATCCATCCATCCATACTATACTATACTATACTATACAAGGAATGCACATTACAATAAATTCACTTTTCAGATTCCCACTCGTTTGTTTTATAGTTTAATTATATAAATACAGATAAATGTGTGCCTACATACTTTATCATTTTCTTCTGTTACATTAGCATAAACATTAACCCACATTTATGTCATTTATTTTCCAATTCATCTTATCTATGCGTGCCAGACGTATTCATATGCACATTTTATCTTTGAAGCAGTTAAATCAAACTACATTAGACCAGTGTAATATAACTGTGTGTATTACTAATTGAATTCTCCTAATAAGTAAGCATCAACTATTTTTACATTTTAGTGACTTGCACAGTATGGCTTAACACATTGTCTCATTTTCACTTCATCTTTGTATCTCTCTTTTTTTAAATTGATTTTTCATTTTTACTCCTCGTACAACTTTGGGCTGAACAGGTATTGTACCCGTTTAGTAGTCTGTCCGTCTGTCTGTCCATTCAATGACACAAGATATGAGATGAGATATCTGCACCAAATTTATATTGTGGCTGTATCTTGGCACAGAGCAGAAGCCTATAGATAGGTGACCTTGACCTGTTTTTTCAAGGTCAAGTGTCCTTGTGTAGTTTTAATATCTGAGTACTTTAAAAAATTAATATGTCTGTAATAAGTTTTACACAAAGAGTCTAATCTAAATTATAGAGCAGTATCTTTCAACAGAATCTTACACTATATTTGAAGGAGGATTAAATGTGTGCAGCACATTATGTTCTTTCACTTGGTTTCAAAGTTTATGGACCAAATTCTAAACATCATAGAAACAGAATTGTGTGTAACTGTGTTAAACTGAGTTTAAGAGCAAAGACATGAAGAGTCACCTTGAGGAAGACTTCGGTGAGTTTAGACCCAATGCAGCTCCTGGGTCCACTGCCGAAAGAACAGAGCAGGTTCTCCTGGCCTGCATTCCTGCACCAACAAAAACAAGGTCACACAAAAAGAATAAACAAGCGCAAATAACAACAGTAATGCTAATAGATGTACAAATAATAATAAACATGTAAAAAATAATGAAGAAAATGATCAGATTTCTGTTTCAATTGCCATTATTTTTTTTCAGGATTATAGCAAATGTCTTCAAATAACCTTTATTATCCAGTATTTATTTTGGAGAGGATATTATAGTCACTTTATGCTTCTGTTGAATAACTTCAGTGGCTTCTTTTTCTTTCAACTTTCTTGAATTCTGCAGCAAAAAGTCAGATGCTGTGCAACTAAATACTGTGATACTTGGCTCTCCTGCACCTGCATGTGCACAATGCAACCTCTGTGAACTCATACAAGATACACACGGTTGCTAATGTTTCTTTCCAACAGTCAGGTTTGTCATCAGCCTCCTGATGCAGACCATTCTCTTCCTCTCATCACTAATGCATCCTGTCTTCCTGAAACCTGAGCCCTGATTAAAGTGAAACAGGAAGCATTAGAAGTGTGTATGGTCTGGGACCGGAGTGTGTGAGATGGTGTGTTAGCATCCAAAAACAGGAGATATTGAATATTAGTGTTATTTGCAGCTTCTTTCTATTGGTTTAATGCACTATTAACCCCCCCCCCCGACAAAGTAAGATGGTAGAGAACAATCCAGTCCGGTAACACTGAGACACAGAGAGGAAGAATGACCAAGTATAGGCTCAGTCAAACATGCTGAGTGGATGGAAAAGGAATCACAAGTATAATCTACTGTACGGAGTAATTAATTTTTCCGCTGTACAGTGTAATGAGAGAGCTGAAGCAGAAGCTTCCTGGCTGACAACACATGTAATTCAGTCAATTAACTGTTAATGCACGGAAAATCAGCCAAGAAACACCTGAGCACTCAGTTGATTTCTGTGTTTCCTGGTCATGTGTTTTGTTTGTCATTTCCTTTGGCCTGGCTACAAATGACATCACGATGAACAGGTTCATATCACGAAAGTCTCATTTTGACTATTATCACATGTCAAATCAGTTTAGTGAACAGAACAGAATATAATAGAATAAAACAGAATAGAATACAATAAAACAAACCAAAATAGAATATAACAGAATAAAAAACAGAGTATAATAGAATAAAACAGAATAGAATAAAACAGAATAGAATATCTTGATTGTCATTGTAACAAATACAATAAAATTAAAAGTGCAATCCAATCTGTACATCATATATAAAACATACTATAAAAAAATACAAATAAAAGCAGCTAAAATGAATAGGTTTCTGGTAAAATAAATACTTATAAAAGCCATTGAAACCACTGTAAAAGATGAAACAAAACAAAAACAACTTCACACACACAAAAAACAACTTGACAGAAGTGATATATGGATGCAACATCAAGAAAATATTGTAAAAGACAAAAGCCAAAAACAAGGTGAAAAACAAAAATGCAATGTGATGACATAGATGTATAAGATGCAAAATGAAGAATACATTGTAAAAGAAAAAAAAATGTCTTAAGAAACTGTCTGGTTATAATGTTTGTCACATAAAATTAAATTATTGTTAAAATATCCCAGAGCCAGGACGAAGGAACCAAGGAAATAAACCAAAGTCTTTATCAACACTACAATAATATTCATTTCAACATGGATATTAAACAAGCTTCAGTCAAACTTTCCACTTGGCCTGAAAACAGTTGGTTCATTTTTATTGTATTTCAGTAGGAAACTCCCTGGTCTATGATTTATATAAAACTCACATCTGAACCCATTGCGGTGGATTTTTATCTTTGTTTGGTAGCGTTTCCGATTCATTTATCTGCGGCCAGAGCCTGCGTGGGCGTTTGGCTGATAGGATGTTAACTCTCCAGCTTTACTATTTACTTCCAACTGGAAACACACACACACACACAAAACAATATGTACATGGACACACACAATAACCAATATAAGCAACCATTTGTACAGACACACACATGGAGAATCCCGGTGCAGTTACTGTAGGGGCGCTTGTTATGTAACAGCACCGCAGTCATTAAATAAAATGGGCAGGTGGAAAGAAAAGAAACTGGGCAACTATCAAGACAGGAAAAAAAATTCCCCAGATGGACGAGCAGAGACGGAGGCAGGTAAGAAAAGAAGCCGGAAGACAAACAGAACACGATATGTAAAACACACAAACCGACAGACAGAGGAGTGGTTTATTTATTCAGTCTGAGGGAAAATCACCTGTCACAGCAGCACTTTAACTCCATCTGATGAAACATGCTGCACAAACACTTACAGTTACTACTGCAGATCAATACACGACCCAGTTAACAAACACACCAGACCATTAACCTGGAAACTGTGACCCCCACGGTCGATTCTGACCTAAGTCACATACAAAAAGGGACAAAACGTTAGGCTGCAAGAATTTCCTGCATTTCCACCTGCAGGTTCCTTATCAACAGCAGCGGCAGTAGCAGCAGTTCGTCAGAGTGAAAACAAGATTAAGCAAGTAATTGTTTTACATTTTTCCTCATTCAACACATATCTACAGCTGTTAAAGCAAGTTCCTATCAGGGAAATCTGCTCAGGTTATACAATGCACTGGACCACAATCTCAGTATTTTCCAAGTAAATAGTGACAAAGATCCACATTAAAGAGTATTTAGGTTATGTTTAGATTAGGATCTAACTACAGAAGTAACACAACCTCTGTTATCTGGTGATATTTTGGATTTAGTAACACTGAGTGGAGAAACATTTCATGAACATTAACCCATAAAGACCCAAACATCCACCGTCAACCAAAAGCCTCTGCTGATCTAAACTGTTGATCTACTAATAATATCAATACATGTCAATAATCGGGAGTAAAAGGCAGTTTATCATCTTTTCAAGGTCATCAGATATGACCCATTTGGATGTTGAGAAGATCCATAGTTGCCATGGAAACACTCATCTTCTACAACACTGATTCACCAGTAAAACCCATCAGTGACATCAGATTGGAAACATTTTACTAAAAGTTTTACTAAAAAAAACTCTTTTTTATCAGATTTTTTCAGTGTTGATATAATAACCTGTGAATTTACGCTGAGCTTTTATGAACAACTACATGATTAGTCAGTGAAACATAGCAAAATAGATGATTTCCACTGGGGGGGGGAGCAACATTCAGAGGATAATATGATAGTGAATTGTAGTGGTGTGACGAGATCTCGCGAGATGTAATTTGGCGCGATTGCTCTTAAAATTCTGTCTCACGAGATTTATCCAGCAAGCAGCCAGAATGATGGCGGCAAACACAGGTAGCAGCTATTACTATTAACGACGCCCCCGCCACTTTCAAATCGTGATCCAGCGTCTGTAAAGAGGAGGATAAAAGGCAACGTCTTTAACTTTGTAGAAAGGCAATTTCTTAAAGTTATGACCATTCACTGCAGTGGTCTGCCGGGCGGCGGCTCCATTCCAAACATGGCGGACGCGTTTGCGCACTCCGTTTCTAAGGGCCCGTCCACCCGTGCGGCGTTTATGGGACAGAATGGGGGTAGGAAAATCAGTGAATACTAAAGTATTCTACTAAAGTAAACCACAAAAGTCACACTGGGCCCTTATGGGTTAATAATTAATGATTAATCAACTTGGGGATTTTTCTACATAACCAAGCAAGTAAACGCAAATCAAAAGTGTAATCACAACCATATATGACTAATAACCCAAAAACTGGGATGTACAGGGTAGAGTCAGACAAACTTCTGATGTTACGTACAATTTTCTTGCTCTGACAGTAAACACAACGGAAGTTTTTATTCGCCGTTTTTGTAGATCTTGTGTAATATCTGTAATATGATATTTGTCATCTGTGTGGACCCAGGGAGTGGTTGTTGAACAGAAGTTGCTAATTATTGTCTGATTATTTAAGGTTCTCTTTGATGCAACCCACCATTAAGTGACGATCAGATCACTGAAGTTGTTTTTATGGGTTTATTCTTCAAGTATCATGAACATCAGATGAATAATGAGTGATGAGTAAGAGTGATGAAGGAGAGTTGTGTAATATTATCTCCTGCTCTGCCAGTTTGGAAGGTGCTAGAATATTATTTCATCATTTTTATAATGACAGTAAAATACTGAATTGTTACACCAATAGTTGTTTTTTTAACAGGAGAAAGACAATATTAATTCATATCATTACTCACCAAAAAATTCAGCACTGTTGGAAAACTGGATAACAATCTTTTATTTAAGACACATTTCCATGACACTATTTATACATCCAAGTTAAAGTAGCAAATACCTAAATGAATGGATGAACAAAAAATCTGGAACTCAGTTTTTTTAACTTGGTATTGGTTTTATTGACTCTTATTCTTAATTTGTTGTAATTGTACAGATTTCACTGCATTTATCTATTCTTTTTACTCAGTTTTTGTTTTTTTTCCCCTGTAAAGCACTTTGGTCCACTGTGGTTGTTTTAAAGTGCTTTCTTTATAAATACAGTTGGATTGGATATTTATTATTTATTTTTAACATAATTGTATCTGGAGGAAAGTATCATCTGATATGTCTCTAAACCCTACAGTTACACAGAGAGGAGGGAATCCCCATTGGTAAAAAAGGGTGTGATGTAGTGTGTTACCATGGCAACAGCTACTGGTCTGTTCATTCATAGATTCATTTTTTTCTTTTACCTTCTTTTTTTTTTTTCATTGCAAGGCAATAACACTTTCCTGCCTAAGATCACCCCCCCCCCCACACACACACACACACATACACACATAAACCTGAAAAAAATACAGCTTTATATTTGTATGTAGTAAACATAATATGTTGTATTTCTGCAGAAAAGACAACAACACACATAAACGTTTAGTTGTTTTGGGAATAATTATCAGATAACCTGCAATTTTCCACATAAATTCAATATAACAATCCTTTAAATTATGTCTTGATATTCTATTTGTGGAACCAATTTTCTACATAAACTATTCTTAATTTATGTTATACGTTTTTGTGTGTGTTCTACTAAATTCTACTCACATTTACAGACAAGAAAATGCTGACGGTTTGGTCACAGTAGAACAATAATTATTTCCAAAGATGTTTATAATATAAATACTTTAAATATGACGTGAAATTCTAAAATAAATGTCCTTCAAACATCCACCAATCATAATTTTTTCTGAACGTTTAAATGTTGTTGTTGCTTGTATTTAAGTGTAAACGCCCATTAAGGATTATTATAGGAAACTCAACTAAAAATTATTTTTTTTTTTAAGTTAATAAGCTTCTGTTTTAATCTGGCTTTTAATTAAATGTGTAATTTTATTGCACATGTAGAATAAATTCAAACTTGAAATCTCATCATTTTAATTCAATTCTAATAAATCAAAGCCGGTCCATTTGCTTTAACCTTTAGAACCCATTTAGTTTAATATTCTGCGTGTTTTTTGAGGCAGTGCACATATTTCCTGCATTTTCTTGTTGTATTTGGAGAAAAAAAGAATGAGGAATAAATATGTATGCATATTTCAATCCCACAACAACAACAAAGCTAATGGTGGTCTAACACTTTTTTCAATAGAGTATTTTCAATGTTATTTTTTTATTAAAACTGTTAAGGTTGCTGCTGTTTTCTGTGTCGTTTGAATTTTATACTCTGACTGCATGTTTGTATGAAAGGTGTATGTAAAATATGTCAAAAAAAGGAAAAAATAAATAAATAAATCCATAAAATACATATACATGCAGAAAACAGAGAAATTTAAAACATGACTGTATTCCTGTGTCCAAAATGTAAATAATAAATAATAAATAATAAATAAATAATAAATGCTTCACATTGATTAAGTTGTGATTTATATTGAGGGTTTCTTTTCTTAATGGAGGGAAAACCCTGTTTGATTTTAGAGGAATCACCTTCTGTAATAATCTGATACACACACAAAACAGCAGAGGATCTTCTCTGACTCATTTCTGTATTCCTTCACACACCACAGGGCATCATTGGAGAGGAAACGGCTTCTCCCCCACCCTGCGCGCGCACGCACACACGCACACACGCACACACACACACACACACACAGGGAATCCCCATTGGTAAAGGCAGTGTCATGTGACACCTACATACATTCATAGATTTTTCTCCCCTGTCTGAATAAGCGCTCTGCTGCCTGAATGAATGTACATGAATGAGAATAAACAGGTGAATGAATGAAACGGGTGAACAGAGTCGAGTTTAACTGACTGAGAGAATTAGTGAAAGAACCCGATCAGGTTGGTGAATCCAACCGTGGCGTCGCCAACTGTCTCATTTTCTCTGAGGCTCATTTTTCTTCTTATATCTAATCCGCGGCTGCGTAAGTGAAAGTGATCAAGACAGATTTGTGCACTGGTGCGCTGTTAATCTATCTGTATTGGTTTCCATGGTAACAATGTAGGCGTGTGTATGTAATCTAACCAGGGGTGTGAGTTCTCAATATAGAATCATAAATGAAGCTGCAGTCTAGACAAATGAGATGCTGCGTGTAGAAGGATTAATACAACAAAACGGATGAATAAATGCATTACTGGTATTTTATTTGATAGTTTTTTTTTCCACAGCCCACACTGACCACAGAGGACAGGGACGCTCACAAGTCATTTTTAGTGCATAGCAAGTCTGATGAACATCCAGTCGACTGCGGCACTGGCAGCATTAGCAACTACATACAGCTCAAAAACGAAAACTGTGGACTGGACTAAAGGCTGAGGGTTTTCAAGTGTGGATATATAATATATTATTTATATATTATACTGTAGTGACCCCCTGACACACACACACACACACACATATATATATATATATATATATATATATGACAGTGAAGTGAAGGCAGAGGAACAGGTTTAATGACGCTCACTGCTTTAAAAACACAATCACCTTTGCACAACCTTCTAGTAAAATTGCAATAATAACAATTAAATGTGTCAAAATACAATAACAATTCACAACCTCAAGTCTCCATCTTTGCTCCTCAGAACAGTTGAAGTTCTAAGTTTTGCATTTTTCTTTAAATGTCTTCAATTCATGGTTAGATTGGTGACATGAATCTGTGAGGAAAAGTAATAAACCGCAGCAGATCTAGAATTATAGTTTTCATCTTTCGCAAACATTTCAAGGCTTAAAGAGTTGCTAGTGACCAAAAGCATCTCCTGATGTAAAATATTTCATAACTTTTTGAACCAATAATTCTGTCAATACAAGTTAATTCAGATAAAATGCAGTTTCTCAGCTGCATCAGATATGACCCATTTGGATGTGGAAACACTGTCATCTTCTACAGCATTGATTCAATGCAGTTTCACAAATAACAGCGATTGTAGACATTTGTTTTTACATTCAGTTGACATATTTTTCTGAATGTATAAACAATAATAAATAAATATATATATATATATAATCTTTGAATGTTCTTTGCGCTGTAATGAACATCTTCATGGTCAGTAACTTAAAAAATAGGAAAATACCTGGTTTACACTGAAAAATTCCAAATGCACAGCTCACATTGCAGTGATTGGTGATGAATTAAAGGTTAAATGTAGAGAACAATTCATTTGGAAGTCACCACAAAAGTAGTTCTAGGTCTTTAAAGGTTAAATAGTTTACTAATAGGTTTACTATATTAAACCTTATTTAACATAATCATAATAAGTTATTTTATTCACCTCTTTGCCGTCACATGAGAAATAAAACCTTTTTACAAATCCTATCATGGACTTTTACACTTGTTGCAGCTTGTGTACAGTGTCACCTATTTCCTGTAAGTAGCTGTAAGATTTCTAAAGAGACAAAAGCAAAACTAATCTCACATTCTCACCTCCCGCTCCATCTTTCCGGCAGGAAGTCATCTGGCTGCTCAAACACCTCTGGGTCTCGATGCACAGAGTGGCTGATATAGATTGCACCATAACCCTTTGGGACATGAAACCCTGCGATGGTGGAGTCCTACACACACACACACACACACACACACACACACGCACAGGACAGGAATATAACATTAGTACACTCCCTTAAAACCAGCTTGTACTCAGTCCTCTGGCTCTGGAACACCTCTGAATTCACACTAAACAAAACCACATCCACTCATCAGCTGCTTCTGACATTTTTAAGGAGACTTTTCCAACTGGAAACCCAAAATAGAATTTTTACTTCTTTAACCCACTGTGAACACATGCAACACGTATGATTTTACATTAAGCTGCTACAATGTTTTTACCTTTAAGACTCGATGCAATGTTTGCATGTTTCCTTTTCTTTAAAACATGGTTTGATACTAAGAAAAGGTGTGACACTTAAGATCAGCTTGGATGTGTGCATTTGCAACTTTAAGACACTATGCAATATTTGTGTTTATTTTTATTGTTTGCATGTTTTTACTTCTAATAATGAGTGTAATGTGTTTTTTTTTTTTACATTTAACACAATATACACCATTTCCTTGTTTTAACCTTTAAGATCAGGTGTGATGTGTGTTTTTTTTTTTTTAATATAATACAATATGCAAAGATTGCATGGTTTGACTCTTTTAATCTTTTGCATATTTTACTTGTGAGACAGGTGCGATATGTGTATTTTTACTTCTATGACTGTTGATCAGAGGGATGTTGTCAGGCTTTGCAAAAAACCTACAGATTTTAGGAGACTGTTTGCGAATAATGTTTTATCTAAACTTTAACCTGAACTTTTTGATTTATAATGTCAGTTGAAACCCTGACAGAATCTGAATTTCTTTTTTTTTTTTTTTACTCCAGTCATGTAAAGATATCCTACACCTCCAGCACTTATTCTAATACTTTTTCAGCTTCTAAAAAAGAAAGTTTATACTAATAATCACATGTAAGAAAATGAGATTTGAAAAAGAAAGAGGGCAAAGGCACAGGTGGAGCAGGCTGAAGCAGAATCAAAACCAGGAAACGCAAAACAGACAGGAAACTTACGGGAACAAACCAGGACGAACTCGCACAGGACACTTACAGAACATGGTTTAAATACAGAGGGAATCAAGGAGACGAGAGACAGGTGGGCACATTAGGGAGGAGCCAGGAAGTTAAACAGGTGGAGAGAACGGGGAACAGGAAGTAAAGACAAATACATCACACAGGAGGGAAAACTACAAAATAAAACAGGAAAGACCAGACAAGACTAAAGTTTAATTAAGTTTAATTTACCTATATCAGTATGGACCGGCACAAGTTGCAAATAACAGTGTGTTAGTATTAAATACATTCAATAAAACATTTTGATTATATCTGTTTTTCTGGATGATGCACACAATGGTGTTACTATGGCAACCTGTCCATGAGCTACAACATTTTCATGTCAATAAAACAGAAACAAAAAGTCATTTTCAGCACAACTGAAAATAATATCTAAAATGTTTTGTTCTACTTGATATCAATTTCTGTTGGAAATGCATCTTTTGAATGTTTGTGTAAAGCTTAAAACATCGATTTCCATTTAAAGTCCATGTGTTATCGAGCAGTAATTTCATATTTTTCACCTACATTTTTTTTTAATCTCCTGTCATTTTATTAAAGTGCCTATAATATGTATAACGCATACACATACGTTTCTCTGCTTATATGACAGACTGTTGAACAAACAAAATGTGTCCACGTGTTCATGCACTTGATCGCTACAATACATGTAGATTTTTGTGTGTGTTGTTTAGAACCTTCAGCACCTGAACTGACTTCATACTGGGAACATAGTGGGAGACCTTTTAACACGTTTTACTATAATTCTATTTATTTAATTTCTTATTTGATTTTCACTGAGGCTTTGGTGAATGAAGTCACTTGGGGCATAAAGAGCACTTACCGTATTGTTGCCCTTTTTTTTTTTTTTTTTTCAATTTTTCACTCCATCCATTAGTAGCTGCACTAATGGACTGCCAGACTATATGATTGCTGTTTCTCTTTCTTCTCCTCTTTCTCATTTTTCTTTCAGCCACTCTCTACTGGAGTGGAAAATCTTTTCACAAATCTTCTTTTTTCCCTGGTCCTCAATGAAAGATGTCCTTGCCCTTGAGTTCATTCTCTCCCAACTCTCTCTCACACATGCACGCACACACACACACACGCATGCATGCACGCACGCACGCACACACACAGGTTGAGAAAACTATTGCATTACTTGGTTTCACCTGACAGAGTTTCTTGTTTTCCACCTGATCGTGAATACTAATACTCTCACCTACCTGCACACATAAACATCTCATCAACTCTTTTCACTTCCTTCTGCCTTTTCTCCTTATTTGTTACTTTAAAAAAAAAAAAAAAAAATCTTTATTTCTTGATTAACACACTAATGTACACTATAACCAGGACATAAATATACAAAATGTTTTTGTTTTTTTGTTATCATAACTGATTCAGATTCTAAAATATGGAAATACGCTTCTTTTCTTTGTCTTATATAAGAGTAAAATAATTATCCTTGAGATTTAGATATGACTCGAGTATGTAACCAATTACATAATTATTGACAAAGAGAGAGACAATGCAAAAGTGCATTATTTTCAGTATGTTTTAGTTGAATTTTGAATTGTTTAATAGTCTTCACATTACATTAACCTGACACAAGCAGCACTTTTACTTGAGTCGATGTAAATCAAGGCCTATACATTTGCCAGAGTCTTTTTTACACAAGTGTCATTGCTCGGATGTGAGTAAATGATGTGTGTATTTGTGCCACTACTGTTTCTACCTCAGAATATGTTACTCATTCATGACTGAGGTCTTGCTGAATACGAAATGACCGTCAGTTAATAAATGTCAAAACTTGTAGCAGATTAATTATGAGCAAGACCTCAACCACAATCCTCTTAAAATCAGCAAAATTCATAAAAATAAGAAAATAATCCCACTGTGTTCCTTAGAGAGCTTTAACTATTGGCTTATATCAGAGTTAGATTGAAATATTACTGAGGATGTAGCTATTTTTTTAGGTCTTTATCTGTTTGGAGAGAGCATCTCTGAATTGTTTCTACTTTTAGTATTTATCCTGCTCTGCACTTTTATATGAAGTCTAATTTACAGGCTGTATTCTTGGAAGTCAAGGTTGTTTTGCGTCCATCCTAAAACAGCTCTCTCACAAATGAGTGTATCTCTACCTGTATAAATAAAAGTAAAATAAAGAAGAAATCCAAAAAAAAAGGCACTTTTACAGAGACAATAGTGATAAACTGGAAACACAGAAAGGTCATGCCTAATGAATCATCAAGATGGTCTATTATTTCCAAACAAATCCAATTGTCAGATAATTTTTTTTATTTCATACTAAGATATTCATGAACTTAACAGTTTTAGAAACTGCATGAAATTCACATATTTCCATGTTTTAAAAAACAGAAAATAGCCAAAGTGTTGTTTTTTTAATTACAAGGCATTTAAAAACAGAATACTTTCAAAGTGAGCTCCTCCAGTCTAAGAATATGTTTTTATTAAGATTGTAATGAATAATGAAAATAGAACTAAATCATGAGTTGAAGCTCTGTGGGAAAACACATGGAAATGCTTTAAACCTGTGTACATGTAGGCTTGATAGAACATATGGCTGGGACCGTTTTAGATACTTTATATAAACTGGTAAAGTAAAAGTTTTGGCTTTTTTGCACAACATAATTGTCTCTATTGGAAAAAGCATAATGCAACAAATTATTTCCAGAGATATTTTTAATTGTTTTATGGAATATCCTTTGCAGATTTTCTCTTTTTTTATTTATTTATTTTTAAATAAAGCTGTGGAACTCTTGTCCCCTACAATGAGCAAAAAAGCATTGGTAAGATAAGATAAAATAAGATAATATAAGAGGATATCAAAATATGCTGTCATGCATTGGTTTTCTGCTTGGATCAGGATCAGCTTATTAATTTAAACTTTCATTTATCTCAGACAGTTTTTTGAGTATCTTTTACCTGACATGTTTCGGCGTC
>JAPSES010087548.1:0-23146 GCA_029822895.1 Maxillicosta whitleyi | reverse complement strand
ACACACACACACACACACACACACACACACACACACACACACACACACACACACACACACACACACACACGAGCAGCACAGAGAAAACAACGCGGCTCGTGGGAAGGTCGTGTCTGTTGTGGCTGAAACTGCAAACAGGACGTTTTTTATGCCGCTGAAAACAAGCTACAGCAAATTCTAGGAAGTGCTTTCTGTCATTGATCATTTTATAGTTGAGTCTAAAATGACAATAGAATGCAAAAGTGAAACTAAACTTGTCACAGGAACGTCTTTGCTTTATTGTTATTACACAAAAACACTGTTATCACTATGGGTTGAATGTGTTGTGGTTGTGACTGCAGGAAGGTGCCATGGACCTGCTGAAGGAACTGAAAAGTTTCAATATGACTCTCAAACTGCTCCAGGTAAACAATGGTTTGAATGCTGAATGAACACACACACACACACACATACTCTCTCTCTCTCTCTCTCTCTCTCTCTCTCTCTCTCTCTCTCTCTCTCTCTCTCTTAGTAAAATGACTGTATAATGACCACAGCTGAAAAAATGTATGTCCAATTTAAGTCCATATGTTACTGAGCAGTAATTTGACATTTTTCATCTAATAATGTTCTCTCCCTAAAGTTTGTTCTACATAACGTTAAAGTGCTTATAAATACCTACTCAAATATGTAGAATACATGCATATAAGTTACTCTGCTTACATGACAGAGACTGTAGAACACTGTATGTGTCCATGTGTTACCGTGTGATGAGACCCATATATTTACAACATGTATGGAATTAGCATAGTATGAGCTGTATATACACATACATTAAAACAGACAGCTTCAAGTCATAATATGTTTTATGTTTTAAAAGTGCATGTATAAATGTGTAAGTAAGTTGTAAATGAAAATCAAGATTTTTACCCTAATGTAACTTTTTTTTTTTAAAAAAGAAAGAAAAAAATAACATCAAAAACACATATAAGCCAAAAGTATTGGTACTGATGGGCAGGTCTTACACATATTTTCACAAAAATACATATGGAAATATAATGTTTGAACATATTTTCATATTGGTCAGTGCAAGACTTGAATTAACAGATAATTACATACACAAACTTTTAACTGTCATTTAATGTGTGTGTATTTCCTTCAGGAAACAAGGATTGGCATGTCTGTGAATGGTATCAGGAAGCACTGCACAGATGAAGAAGTCATTGCGCTGGCAAAAGTCCTCATTAAAGACTGGAAAAGACTTCTCGGTATCCAACTTTGTACAGACACAATTTATAGAGCAGTGCAAATTGTTGTTTCTGCAGTAAATACATCCATGAACTGAAAGATTTGCTCATTCATCAGCAGATTCAGAGAAATCATCTGAAATGAAGAATGGTTTGGACCCTAACAAACCAGCATCGTCTCCAAACGGCTCTCCATCCGAGATGCAAAGCAGGTCAGTACTTTCCCAGCTGCTTCACGGATAAGTACCACTTAAGAGAGTCACAACACATGTTTTGTATTTGCAGTAAGACAGATTACCAGGATACCTGCCGGTCATACTTGTCGTGCCCACAGGGACATTTATAAAGAGTTTATGAAAGTGTTGAAAAGTGTTCTGCTGAAGCGATGGCAGTTGCTTTTCATTTTTCTGGCTTTTGAATGGAAGTATGAATAATACTTCCCTTGTTTTTTGTTAGTCACAGGAGACTGGATGTAAAATCGAAACACGACTCAGACGCAGACAAAAAACACTCAGATAAAGACAGAAAAGAAAAACAAGATGATGAGCACAAAAACAGAAAGAGGCATACGGATGACCTCGGGGATGAAAAGCATCTAGATCAGCCCCAAAATGAGAAACATCCACATGAAATCAAAAGAGAAAAGCACATAGAAGAGCCAAAGAAACAAAGACCTGCGGAGGAGCCTCAGCTGGAAACGGACGACAGAAAACAGAAGCATTTAGATCTGCAAAGTGAAAAACACAAGCCAGAGCAAAGGAAAGAAAGGCCATTAGAAGAACATAAAAAGATGAAAAATACTGATGAACCTAAAAAGGAGAAACACCACGAAGAACCCAAAAAACATATGTTCAGTGATGACATGAAACAGGACAGAAACAGAGAAGAAAGTCGACACGAGAGGTCGACGAACACGCTGCAGAGAGAGAGACCGCTGTTTGAGCCTCAGAGAGAGAAACGTGATGTTCACAAACCGCTATTTGAAAGGTTAGCGCCGTATTTCCCAACCTTTTTTTGCACCACGGCACATATTTGACATTAGAAAATCATATAAGCATATCTCTCCTGCCCCAACCTGATACCTGGGGTACGTGGGTAACTCACTAATCCATGCATCAGTACTGGGGGGGCTTTATCAACAGAACGCACCACATCAGAACCAGTTCACTTTTATTCTTATTTTGCAAACAGAAGCAGCAGACTGTTGTTACAGACTGGATCATTAGTGTGTGCAGTTTATGGATCTGTATCACACTGTTTGCTTACAGAACCAATCAGGTAAAATTGGATAATTTTCCACGGCACACCTGATATGCCATGGCATATTGGTTGGGAAACACTGGGTTAAAGGGTGCGACCCAGAATGCATTTGTGCTCCTGAGTCAGACCAAAGAGGGCTTAAAACCGACGTAATTATTCATTGCAGAAGGGGAGTGTTGGACAGCAGTATTCTGTATCCGTCCCGTTACCCATCCCCTCCTCGTCCTCCTCCTCGACCTGCTCTTCCAATCAAACGTCCCTCTCTGGATAAGAAACAGGACAGGTCAGGACACTGCGTTGCCTGAGCTTCAGAGCATGAGACGTAAATGTTCTTCCTCAAAGTGCATGGGATAACAGACATTTCTTTCCACAGTTTTCTAACTGGATATGACTGTGCATGGTGCATGGTGTGCTGGCTCAGTCAGGTGTGTCTTTAATAAAAGAGTTTTCATAAAAGGATTATTTGGGGCTGTATGAGACACTTATGCATAGTTAGTGAGAAGCAAACAGGAGGACTATAGTGGGCCAGGAGAGGAACATACTATTTTAGCTACATACTGTAAACATAAAAAATCAGTATGTAAGTGTATTCTATATTTAGCATATTTTCACCATTTTATTCTTTAATAATAGGCCTTTCTGGTGAGGAAATGAAGCCTCTATATCACTCTTTTAAACCCTTAAAGGCCGACTTCTAAATAAGTCATCTAATCATCTCTACATCTAATCTTGTTATCAGAAGTGAGTTATCAGAATCAGCTTTATGGGTCAAGTTTATACACACAAACAAGGAATCTGACTCCAGCTTAACCTTTACTCTCACATAGTATCGAATAAAGAATATGTATTGCGTGAGACCAAACAGTAAACAGAAAAGTGAAGTACTGAGGCAAAAATCAGCAACAAACCATGTATTCTCAGTGTATATTATTTTCTGTATTTGTCAGTGACCAAATATTTTCCTATATTTATCATGTAGATTTCCGTGAAAGATCAGAGTGAACTGAAATGTTCTATCAGGAAGCTGAATAAAAACAGACTTTTCTAACAAGATATATCATTACTTGAATATACTGTGAATTAATATTTCCACATTCACTATGAAGACTCTGAATGTCTAAATGGCCCTTATCGGATCCAAACAAAAACATGAAAAACTGACTTTCACCACTATTATTTAAGTGTATTGACAGAGTTAGCGGTTGAGACGTTATTAATCATTTTGGAGCAGTAGATGCTCCTGGTCACTGGCAGCTGTTTAGGTCTTTGCGGGTTAAAGATACTAAACTGCAATTTTACTTCATGGGACACTGAATGACTGGTTAGGTTGTCTGTTAAATTACATATGAATTTAGGTGTTGAAATGAAGCTGCACAAAAAAAAAAAAAAAAAAAAAAAAATCCCCAAATGAAGCAGCAGCACACCAGCAACTCCTATGAGCTAAAATTGCTGTTTTTGTCCAGGCGTCTGGTGGGTGATATAACAGAGTGAGCTAATATTTTCATTGCTGGCCCTCATTTAGCTTCTGTGATCTGTTTTCATGTGTACTTTTCCATATTGGGGCTGTGCCGACCACAGCTACTGTAGTTAATAAACTGACTATATGAACCTCATACAGCCCCACTTCCCATTATCTGAATTTACCCTTTAACTTGAACGGCATGCTCCATCATCTGATGACAAACACTCTGGATGAGCACCACTTTATTTTGTAATGTTGTGACATTTGTGTAGGAAGGATGGTAAGGACCCTTCGTCGCAGCATCCTCGTCCACATGCCCCTAAACCCTCATCTCCTCTGGCTAAACGCCCGTCATTTGAAGTGAAGAAGGAAAGGTCAGCCATGCTTGAGCCATATGCATGGGTATTTGAATGAGTTAAGACTGTGTGCGATTTTAGAGGAAACTCATAGGTGTTAATTATTATAATTACCTTAATAGGAAAGTTCCACCAGACCCAAATGCTCCAATTGCTCCTCTTCCTCTCCACCTTCATCCTCCACCAGCAAGGTCAGGGTCTGCATGCGTTACATCATATGTCATAGTTGCTGTCAGTATGAAGTCATGCAGCTCAGCTCAAAGGCGTCTTTTCATTCAGAAAGGAACCTCCGGACCCAAATGCTCCTCTCCCTCCTCTTCCCCTTCACCTTCACCCTCCGCCTGCTCCGAAACGTCCGTCCCTGGATGGGAAAAAGGAGAGGTCTGGATCAGATAAGTTTTGTTTTTTTTTGCGGAGTGCATGTGGTCATTGGAAGTGTCTTGGAGAAATATTTTGGAAAAAAAGGCTGTAATTTCATTTGGAAACTTGAGTCAGTGTGTTGTTTTCCACAACAGAAAGGAGCTGTCGGACCATAAAAGTCCCTCACAGAAGAAGACGTCAGACGATATGAAAAAAGAGACAAAAGACAGGTCTGGGATCTGGGACTTATTCTGTCTCATTTATCCTTGAGGCAGAACTTGCTGTTGTCTCTAGAGGATCAGTGACCTTAGCTCAGGCAATGCATGTCACTGACAATAATTTCTGGTTTTCATTTGTGTCATACAAAACTCAAAACAAGTTCATCAGTTCTCTAAGCTGGTGCAGCAGTTATCTCTAAGAAGAAAAACGGTCAGTTTTTCTGTTGGTAAAGACTTGTTTTCTTTTTGCAGGAAAGACTCTTCAGATAACAAAGTGTCTAAAAAACACTCAGGGGAAGCTAAGAAAGAGAGGTTAGCAAATGTCTGTAATAGTTGTAGATACGATGCACGGTGCTTGTGTGGTTCATCTGGAGCATCGTAATAGATTTAGTAGTTTTAGTTTTTTGCACACGAGGAACTTGGTTTGGATGTATTATTTTTTCACAACAAAAAAAACTGTCATTTTGCCAGGAAAGATTCATCTGACTCTAAACCACCACCTCCCAAAAAGCCCAGTTTGGATGTCAAAAAAGAAATACACAGGTGTGCAGCATCATGAAAGCGAGTTGAACCAATGGATTTGAACAGTGTTGCAGCATAAAGACTATTTTTATGAGAAAAGACATGATGTTGGTGCACAAAATATTATTCTCTTTTGTCGTAGGAAAGACTCCTGTGATTCAAAGTCTGGTCAACCTGTGAAACGCCATTCGTCTGATTCTAGACCTGAGAGGTAGGTTTACGATGGACTAACCTGAATCTCATTAATGCTTCAATCTTGAAAAAACTAACTCGAAGTGTCTTTTGTCAGACGAGAGTCGACTGACTCAAAGACGTGCAGCTCACCACCAGCAAAGAAGCTAACCACTGATAGGTGAGTCACACCAATATACATGTATTTGTTATGCAATTATTAAAGAAACGTGAAGGTGATGGTTTTATTTACTGTGTTTCATAGGAGAGAGTCTCATGGGTCCAAAACCCCAGTTCAGTCTGGACCTCCTCAGAGGAAACCCTCAACTGACAGCATCGAAAGGTAATCAGGAATAAAATCTACAAATTAAGATCATACTGACGTGTTTGATTTTACTGAAAATAAGAAGTAAGTTTATTTTCATTGCTTCATAATTGGATTCAGTTTTGTATTACATTTTAATAATTTTTTATGTATCGCATGTAATATGTTCTTATTTACCAGTAAATTAATTCTTTGCCTTTATCGTTTTATACTTGCCTTATATTTACATATAGTGTGATGGTTTGTGTATGTTTGGTTGCTAATCTGTCTCTTATATTGGCCAGGATGCTCTTGTAAAATTAGGATTTTTAAATTCAGTGAATCTTTCCTGGTTAAGTACAGGTTAAATAAATGAAAAAGAAATGATATTGCAAACAAAGGGAAGACAGAAGAACAGAATGAAGCTGAATTTACAACATCATGACATCACTTCCATATGTTCATCAATGAATGTCAAACATAGGACACACACACACATTGCACCTCTGCATCCCTGATGTGCCCCCCCCCCCACACACACACACACACACACACACCTCTAGGTATTATAGTTTGGTTGTAGTTGGGGCTTTCTTCAATTCCTGTAAGATTATCAGCTTTATGTCCAACTAAACAGACTAGATTTGCATTATATTTTAATAAATATATTTTTGTGACAGTTTTGTTTGGTGGTGTGCCTTGTGATTTTTCTCATGTAAAATATGTGCCATGGTTCAAAACAGTTGGGAAACACTGTCATAGGCGAATGTTTCAAGAAGTGGTAGTGCCAAGTGGAAGGGCCAAGGAGTAGGGGTTAGAAGGGCCAAGGGACTGGGCCTTAGATTGGAAAGAACTGACATGACATTCATCCCTGTTCTTTTGTTGTTGTTTTTTTAATATGTTCAGCAGAAAAGTCAAAACTGATACCCCTAAAACCCCCACCACCCCAACCAGCCCCATGTCTCCTGGCTTCAGTTCTGCTGGCGGACCGTTATCTACTCACCTGGCAACAGGTGACTCCGTCAGAGACAAGTGCATCGAGATGATCGCCGCTGCCCTGCGCACAGACAGTGAGACTTTAACAGCACTTATTATATAACCGCATCACTGAATGAAAACACACATATATCAGTGCAATGTCTGGTAAACCTTTTTTTAATAATTTGACAGATGACTATAAAGAATTCGGGGCTAACTGTGACAGCATGGCGGCAGAGATGGAAGATCATATCCTTCATTTCATGTAGCTGAGTTCATTCATATTTATCAGATTTGTTAAAAAAAAAACCACATATAAATCATATGTGAATTGATTGAGCCTTGACTTTTAGTTGCACATATCTATCAGGAGATAAAGGCCACTGATATGAAATATAAGAACAGGGTGCGGAGTCGCATCAGTAACTTGAAGGACCCAAAGAACCCTGGGCTTCGCAAGAACGTACTCGCAGGAAACATTGAGTTAAGTCGCATGGCCTCCATGACTGCAGAGGTAAAGTACGCTCCATGCACAGTAATGCTCTTCATGTTTACATTTGTTTGCATTTGGCCCTTCTCATATACCTCTATGTCCCTCTTCTTACCACTTGGCTCACATAGTCCCTTTAACATTTCTGTCTTTACGAAGGAAATGGCCAGTGATGAGCTGAAACAGCTGAGGAACGTTCTTACCCAGGAGGCAATCAGGGAACACCAGATGGCCAAAACTGGTGGAACCACCACCGACCTGCTGCAGTGCAGCAAGTGCAAGAAGAAGAACTGCACCTACAACCAGGTACACGGACGGGAACATAGGAAACAAAACACAAGATTCAAGAATCCACTCAGAAACATAAATGCCATCATTTCACATGCATTCCAATAATTCATCAAGTCCCAGTGGAATCACAGTTGTTGAAAAAACAACAACTGTTTATAATTAGATGTCATGGGTCTAATAAGTTTTTTGTCATGTTCAGGGTTTGGACATTAGCATCATCTCCAAAGAATGAATATTAAACTGTGATTTTACCTGAAATCCCTAAATGTAGGACACATAAGATCAAATACACCTACATTTGTATCAGCCCTGTTTATTACAAAAGCTGGAAAAAAATGTTTTTCCTCTTTTTACAGGTATAACTATATCATTTTTGGTCTTAAAATACTTTAAATGTAACTTGTTCTTACAGAAACATATTAGAGAGTTTTGCAAGAGAATCCAGTCCAATCAAAATATGACAAACAACAGATGATTCAGTGCTGTATAATCAAAAATAGCAAAAAAACATAGTAAATATACAAGAAGTCAGAAGACTTCTATATTCATCTTTTGGTTGTTTTGCGGTGCAAAAGGAAAATGGTAACAGATGTTTTTTTTTTTTTAACTTGTGTTCTAAGAATAATGTCAAATTCCAGTAACATTTACCAGAAAATTAAAATGCTGGCTCTTGTTTTCAGGTTTAGTTGACTGATTTCACATCTTGTGCTGTAATGTTCTACTCATTTGTGTGTGTTTTAGGTGCAGACACGCAGTGCTGATGAGCCAATGACCACATTTGTGCTGTGTAATGAGTGTGGTAACCGCTGGAAGGTAAGTTCACCGCCTGGCCTTCGTCTCATTATTGTGTGTTAATGTAGTTCAGCCAGGACATTTACATCAGCTTTAAACATTATTATTGAATGAAATGCATTTGTATTCGCTGGTGTCTCTGGCTTTGAGAGTGGCTCTGATTCAGACACCCCCACCCCCTATCACCCCTAAAAATCATTAGATTCACAGGTCTGAATGCATAATCAGAGTGTGAAGTATATGAATAAATACATTTGTATGCATTTGCTTAACCCTTATATATGTTGTGACACACGACAGAAGATAAAACTTTTTTTTTTCCAACTGTTATTGGTCACATACACTTTAGGATTCATTGTTCAATTAACTCCTTCATGCATACTGGTCACTACAGTGGACAGTTATTTTACAGCTGTTCTCTTATATATTCATGGGTTTTGTTGTTTTAGTTCCAAATCATCAAACACAGTGGACACTTATGCACCATCCCATAATACAGTGACATTCACAACAACATTACTGTGACTTTGCTATTGTTGATAAACCTGATTTGCTGTAACATGTCTGGGTGGTTTTTTTTTTTTGGTTTTTTTTTTATATTATCTCCATGAAGTGAGTAATAACTAGTGTTAGAGTGTGTTAAAATGACAGAAACCATCAGATTATTTTCTCACAGGATATCACTTTTTGATATTGCATTCTTTGCTTCAAAAATCAAACACATGGTGTCCAGCTGTGTGGACATTTTTGTAACGCCATGAAAAATAGATTAATAAAAAAAAAAAAAAAAAAAAAAAATCAATAGGATTGTTTTTTTTCATGCCTAAAGAGGAATAAAAACACTAAAATGGTTCCCATAATTCATGAATGAAAGGGTTAAATATGTTTGGCTGTCATGGTTTGACGGTTTCAGTAAAAGTGAAGTTGATTTAATGGAGTAGAAAGTGAATTATTTTGGTGATTTATGGTAGAGCGTTAGGCTGAAGATCTAAAGGTTTCCCAGGTTAATCCTGAGTTTCTACCAACTGTCATCATATCTGCCACCAGTTCAATTCCCCTGACTGGCAAAAGAGTTGATGATGATCATTAATGTGCCCTTGAGCAAGGCATTAAACTACCTAGGTGTATAACATGGCAGCGCAGCCAGTGTCTGGTGTTTTCAGCTGCTGATGGAGGTTCAGTTTAATTTTGTGTTGCAGGTAAAATATACAGACAAATCGACATCTTCCTCTTCAATAAGTTGTATAAAAGTAACTCTGAAACATTATTTAAGATTTAACTGCCCAATAGATCTGTCACTCAAAGTTTTAGGTGTAGACTCTGGTTTTGGGTCAGACACCAAAGGCATAAATTATATATTAAGGGTTAATTCATGCAGAGTCTGGGGAGGTGGAGGAGATGATTTTACCACAGATGGTTGAGTGGTGTGTACGCTGTAGAAGAGGACAGAAACGTGAACGCAGCCTCGAAGCTCACTGTGACAGACGGAAGTCGTGAACAAGTACCTTATGTTCAGCTTTGACTTCCATGTTTTCCTGAAATGCAACAAAGCTTAAAGGCCAGATAAAGCAGTGACACAGGGACACATTTCATGTTCAATAAGCTCTGTGTGGAAAACTAAAGAACTTTTCTCCATGTTTGAATGTATATGTATGAATAGGTCTCAGTAAGTATATTGACATGAGACATGTTACAATTTACAGAAATACAATTTTGGTGTAAAAATACTTTAATTACTCCTGCTAACACAAAGTCTCAAATTGAATGTAATTTTTTTCATTTTGCACAAATATCCAAATAAAAAAAAAGAAACACAGGGCTGTAGCTATGATGTGAACCTACAATTATAATCAATATTGGACAAAAATGTTTATGAGAAGTTTTTATGAACATATATTTTGTAACACACATACTGCAGTTTGTACCTTTGTTCAGTTTCAGAAGAAAAGACTTTGTTGGAACTAAAACACTACAAATATTCTAATAAACTTTTATTTAACATGGATATTACAACTGAAGTGATTATTTCACAGTTAGTAGCAAAGCACATTTTACAAATAATTTGATGATGCATCATCTTTTTGTATTTTTGTACAGTTTAATAATTAGCTCCAAACAATTCAGACTTAAAATATCACTCATGCAAACAAGAAAAATATTATTATTAAAGTTAATAGTGCATTTACATATTTTAGTCATTTTTAGGTTTATAGAATATAATCAAATCTTTATTTTGTCAGTACTAGTTTACTAGAAACATGCACCACACACTAAAATGTACCTTCTGTCTTTAACCCATCGCACACACTGCATGCTAACGGAAGTGTGTTTACCATGTCAGGCACCGGGAGAAAAATGACATTGATTATATTTTTATATATTTTTTCTACAAATGATACTGAAATTGTGTAAACAGTTCCATAGAATACATTTTAAAAGAATCTAAAAAAGAGCCTATTTGAGAAATGATAAGTGAAACTTAAATTTTTTTGACACTGATGTTCACTTTTATTTGATCTTTCCCTAAAGTGTCATCCTTTGACATACTAATAAATACTGTAAAAGAAATACGATAAGATAGATGCTATGTCACATGCACTTATACATAATACAATTCACAGTGAAACATATTTTTGTGGTACCTGCAGTCAAATGTAATATAAAAATAATAATTAAATAAATAAAATAATAATTACATGTAAAGAAATCTAAGTCATACATACATACTGTACTAATGAACCCTGATTCTCTTTCTTCATTTCAGTTCTGCTGATGTCGTCTTGTGTGACCCCACGAGTTTTTGGAGCATACTGATCAGCTTATTTTCTATCATGGGATAAAAAATGAGTTTATAAATTATTGCAAGTGGTGATTTAAAGAAATGATAGTGTTCTTACAGTTTTTACTTGAACTGTTGAGATTTTTAAGCATGGATTTTTAATCAAGGTTTGCTTTGTATGAAACTGATGACTGCATGAATTTTAGTTTTGATGACTGAGTCATTAAATCATTGGATCACATAATGAATAATCATGGTGCTGTCACAATGGGAAAACCTACAATCCAGTTAATATGCAATGTGATTTTACAGTTGTGCATTTTGTATATATTTACTACTAATAAAAGTGCAGACATTATCAATACACTGGCTTTTCTTCATCATTTAATGACAGATTTTAAATTAACTTTAATATTTCTATTCTATTCTTGACATGTCAAAAATATTACTTCAATCCAAAAAAAAAAAAAAACAAAACACAAAAATAAATCTAAATTTATTTATAGAAGAGTGCAGTGCTTACATAGTAAATAGACTTACAAGTAAAAAAAAAAAGAAAAAAGTGCATATTATTCAGTACATGATAAACAACTGCAGACTGTCAGGGTGTAGTTGTATTACTGAAAATATACAGTAGGGGACAGCAATGCACTAGTCACTGTTAAGGACTGGCACATTCCCACAATTTATTATATTATTGTGAGATTTTAAACCACAAATTAGAGGCTTTCTTGCCACTCTAATAGTCAGTGGAAATTGCTGTGAGAGTGTCATTTTACAAAGTTTCTCACAAACCCTTTTCCTGCTCATCACAGGTTCACATTGATATGAGTGATTATGATGGGGTTTGGAATCATATCCTTAACAGGAATCTGTAATGACCTCAAGCATTCTACACTAAGTCCAAGAAATATTAACTATTAATCAAAAATAAGACCAAAAATAAAAAAAAGAAACAGGGAAAATAATCAAGGAAAGAGAAAAAGAAAAAAAATGAACGAACCTCCCTCTGGCTATATATCCACCATCTGGCTTCTTGTGTGTTCCAACCACATTCATTTAGTTATTCTGCATCATTTCCACCATTAAAAGTCCTCTGTTAATATGTGGCAAGACCTTCGGAAGCATCACATGGATGTTATTATCTTTCCCTTTTCTTTATTGGAATCTTAACAGATACATGCCAAATATATGAGTAAAAATAAGGCTGAATTTCACAATAAAGGAATACTTTAGAATGAATCCCACAGTCTCCTGCACAATTTGATAATGATGCTGCAGTACATTTCAGCACATTTCACCATTCAGAGGCAGATGCTCTGCATTGTGACCTTTGAGCCCCTGACAGTTGGTGTGAGAAAATAAAAGCTGTTCATCACTCTCTATTTTCTCACATATTCCACATGAATAACGCTCTACACTTTTGCAAAATGGTGTCAATCAGAATTTTAATTTATATTTGAAATTTCTCTCATGAAAATTTATATAGATTTTTCTTGTTGGGCAAGATAACCACTAATGGTTTCTTGTTACAGCATGCAGCCATATTATCATTATTAAAAGCCTTATTGATTAATCCAGAATTAACAGTGTATTGCACAGACTACATGTCTGCGCGTCTGCCTGTGTAGACTGTTCTTGTCACTTCAGGCAATCGATGGAGTCACTCCAAATGAAGATGACATTTACATGACCACAAGTCCCATAAACGTCAACCTTTACACAGTTATAGCAGAATACCAAAGTAACACACATCTGCATTTATGAAATATGCTCCAAGCACCGACTCAAGATTAAAACATATGTCTTTGAATTCAATGTTCTTGATGACAAAAAAAAAACAACATATTACCTCACCATCTTCACATAGCTGCCTGAACACCCAACCTTATACATTGCACATGAAAAACGCTTCATAACAGTGTAGGAAAAAGGAAGGATCATATCCATGACTGCGCCTCTGTGAACCTATAATAATGATTGTGTGCTGAGACAGGAGTAAAGCTGGTGAGCACAATAACCTCACACAATACTTTGTGAAGGTGATAATGCCAGGTTTTCATCCAGTTATGCCAGATAAATGATGTTTTCACTCTCTTAAGGCTGTAGATTATAAGGATGTTCCTTTTATTAATTCATCCGCCAAGAAGGTTATATGACCACCCCTGTCTGTTCATCCATCCATCTGTCTGTCTGTCTGTCTGCAGGATTACACATCAAATAATTATAGCCTGAGATTTGGATTCATAAACATGCAGATTTTCATTTTATTCTTTGACACTGTTAAGAAGCCAGGGAAACTTAAAGTGGGGTAAATCTGAATAAAGGATGTCAGCAGCTGTGGCCTAGATGGCTGGAGAGTTGCCTTGTGACTGATGGCTCACTGGTTTGATTTCCTCGACTGGTTGGAGAGTTGTCGGCTGATGTGCCCTTGAGCAAGGCACACAACCCCCCATTTGTTCCAGGAGTGCATGATATCACAAGCCCACTGCTCCTACTATCAATCAAATTTTATTTAAATAGCAACACTTTACATATTGAGTCAATTGAAACCAGACTCTCAAGACAATTTACAGAAACCCAATAGAATGATCCAACACTTGTGACCGAAAACACGTCCTTTTAACAGGTAGAAACCTGGAGCAGACCCTGAGTCCTGGAGGATGGCCGTCTGCCTTGGCCATTTGGGGTAAAAGATAGAGAGACTGGTCGGAGAGTGCGAGAAGGGGAGGAAGTAGAGTGAGTCACATGGATACAATGCACATGTAACTGAACTAGATGACAAGAACTGGTATGCAGAACCCAATAGCAGACCCAGACCTCAGAGTCGGTTTAAACAGTTTATTGTACAGTTCAGAATAGTACAGCTCCTGGAGCAAACACAGTTCAGAATAATACTGAAGGTCCAACAAGGAATACAGGCTGAGACGTGGTCCATAGACGGGTGGGGGTCACAGGGAGCAGGCAGGCAGACATACGGGTAAACAGGCATGGGTCGATACTGTAAAGCAGTCCGATGAGGGGTCATTCGAGCGGAGGGTCGTTTCCAGGCAGGGGTCATAAAGGCAGGCAGAGTCAGATCCAGAACACAAAGCAGAGGTCAAAAACACAACAAAGCTAGACAAGGAAATCACTGGAAAGAAACTAGAGGTTTACAATCTGGCAGAGTACTGGTGAATGAGGCTGAGTATATATAGAGGCCACCTGATTGGGAGCAGCTGTCCCAATCAGGTGGCCATGATCAGTAAATAGGTCACTGGGTGAAAGGTGACAGCAGCAGACCACAGGCAGGCAGGCAAAAAATGAACAAAAAACTCATGAACACTACACTAGAACTGTCAAAAGTAGATCAGCTGGTGTTAAATATAATAACTAATAACTAGAACAAAAGTCCATGACTGTTAATACTACTACTACATAACACATGCAAACAGTCAATGTACTACTACAACAGTTAGTACAAATAATAGAGATGTCTACTATGCAGTGTGGGATGTATGATCTGGTGATGGGTTAAAGGTAGAGGTCAAACTTCAGTGTGGTGTATGTTTATGTGTGTGAACCTACTGACAAATAAAGAGTCTTCTAAATGCAGAGTTCAATATTGTCAATTCTAATCCATTCTCTTTTTATTAAATCTTTTGGAAAAGTTCCAGGGACAGACAGACAGACAGATTTACTGGTGAATTAGTGTTGTAGGAGATGAGGCCATTTCCATTTCTAAACATCTGATAATATCTGATGCTACTGAAAAGCTACATTTTAAAAGAATAATCAAAATCTATTGACAGAATTAGTGGTGCTAAAGTTATTAAACATGAAGGATGAGTTGATGTTTTTGGTTGTTTAGGAGATTGAGGATTAAACCAAAGAGGATAAAAGCAAAGAGTAGAATCTTACAACTGAGCAGCATTTGGTCCAACAGTGCAGGTTTCATATATTCTAAATAGTTTAAAAGCTGTGAATAGTGCAGCCAATGAACAAAAACAAAAGAATCACTGTTCCTGCACAATGGAATGATACTGTATATTAGCTTCCAGGTCTTGTCACTTTAAGTTCTTTCAGTGCCCAAACAAACAAACAAGCAAACAAACAAAAAAAAAAACATAAAATAATTTGTGATTCACTACTGGTTTAATGATACCGTGAAATAAGAGTGGAGGTCTGTGATCTACGATGATGAATGAATGATGAATGATGAGTGCTTTGGCTGTAATTCTTTCTGACACAACCTTTAATATTTATCTGCATGTACAGTTCATCTATGTGTGACATGTCAAGTAAATCAGAGTCCCACATTTAGATGTACAGCTCAGTACAGATGTTCATCTTTTTCACCATCAGCCATGTGTCAGCATCGTCCAATCATATACCTCTGTTCGCGTCGACGCACAGGCTGACCTCAGGACTTGAACATTCTAAGGAAGGCTCTGAATAGAATACTGCTCCCCAGGGCCTTGAATCTGACCTTACAGCGAGTCAGCAACCTCTTACAGCTGAGGATGGGGTGGTGGAATAAAGAATGCAGGTGACAGGACAAACAAGAATGTAGAAAAACAAGTGGTGCCAGGTACAACAACAAACACTGCCCTGTGCATGTACTGTAGCTTATTTTGGCATCGATCTAACTCAGGGGTCATTAACCCTGGTCCTAGAGAGCCACTATCCTGCATATTTTAGATGTATCCCTGTTCCAACACACCTGATTCAAATGATGAGCCCATGATCAAGCTCTGCAGAAGCCTGATAATGACTGTCAGGTGTCCTGGAAGAGGTAAACGTCTAAAACATGCAGGGTGGTGGCTCTCTAGGACCAGGTTACTGACCCCTGATCTAACTGATGTTATCATGTCTATGCATGTACTGATGTCAGTAAATCTACCAGCTTCATATGTGCCAAGGTTTAAATCAATTCAAACAAAATGGATGTTTTCATAGACATTTGAATTTTTGACCATTGTAAGTAAATGGGGGGAAAAAGATTTTAAAAATTCATAAAAAAATATAAACTTTGACCCATTTTTCCCAAAATGCAATGACATCTCTTCTGGGTTGCTGGAAATCTATAAACCAAATTCGGTATGAATTCAAATAACAGTTTTGCTGCTACAGACATTTGAAATTTTGTCCATTATAAGTAATTGGGGAAAAAAAAAAGATTTAAATAATTCATAAAAAATTGGAACTTTGACCTATTTTTCCCAAAATGTAATGAGATCTATTCTGGGACACTGGCAATCTACAAATCAAATTTAGTATGAATTCAACCAATAGTTATGCTGCTAGAGTGTTAACAAACAAAGAAACAAACTGAATCAAAAATAACCCCAAATAAATAATATGATGTTCGGACCTCACCTGTCCTGCATCCCCCTTATTGGCTCCTTCAACCATCAATATTGTTACACATGAAATATTCATCTGCCAACCCACGCAAATGCATATGCATTTATTATTTGTGTATATTTATTTGTGCATCTATTTAACACTGCACCAAATGAGTTTTCATGTTAATCTTGTACACTATAAATAAATCAAAGCTGGCTGTAGCACATTCATTATAATTGAGTGACGTAATACCATTCGTCTCAATCTTTTATTTATGTCTAAAATTACTGATACATGCATACAAATTGTGTATATTGTGTAATTACCCTTCATCCTTCATTCTCATGCTAATCATAGTTATCTGTTTCTTTATACATTAAATTAAACTAAATCAAACCATGCCAAAGATATAATACATTTATTGTACTTCTCCATTCTGATGTGAGTAAACATAGGAATTGTTCAGAATAAACACTGTGTTATTGGCAATTTAAAATCTTTATAAAGTAATTTCCTGAAAATAACATCTCATACATTGAAATGCCAGATTGAATATATTCACAGCTATAAACAGGTGTCTTATAGTGTTTGTTAAAAAAGATATTACTTTGTTGCCTTGTGGGCATATCATTTTTCTGAAATGTTTCCACCTCTTGAAAACAAACATGTATCTTTGCAGTGTTGTAAGGAGTCTGTAATCTCTCAGCCTTGTGTTGTCAGTGCACGGAGCCTGTCTATAAATGGAAATAAATGAGACTCGGCATGCAATGTCCCCTCCGTAATGCAATCACTTAGACGACCAAATGTTCCAAACACTTTCTGCTGCAATCATGAATGGACATTATGTGTGCAGTTGGACATGTTTTATAATATTTACACATTTTCTAAAAACTTAATTGCAGTAAGTTGTCTATTACAAATAACCACTATCTCATTTATGAAGATTTAGTGAAATTGCTATCACTAGTTGTCAGGATTTTTTTTTTTTTTACTTATAACCCTGAACAACATGTGTTAAAATGAGCATTGTACAGTTACAGTGCGATTTGTGCATGTGTGTGTGTATGACCTTAAACATATGGTATGCCAACCAATTATAGGAAACAAAGGTTAAAGGTGTCTTAGTAAGGTGTTCGGACATCATGTGCTGCCAGAACTGCATATGATTAACCACCATCAAGCTATTCAGTGAACCCTTACGTCCTATGAATGGATACATTTTCATCCTGGAAGCAACCACCACCATTACATTTTCCTTTAATTTGTCACCCATAGACTGGGGCACACAGCAGAAGCAGGATATTTCTAAGATTACTGTCTCTCTTTGGCTTTCTCGTTCTACGGTGAAGGGCCAGAGTTGTAGCTCTGTTATTCTGGGATTTTTCTGCTTCGTAATGCATCTTAAAGGTGGTCATGACATGGACTCTCGTGTCAACCTGTTGTGAAGAAACATTTCACCCTTTGAAAGTTTTCAGTTTTGAGCATTTGCAGCCTCTAAAGCCTCCAAATTGCCCCTTGAAATCGTGCCATCTCTTCACTCCGACAACCTGCTGGTGTCTTTGAACCTGCGTGGCTGCATCCACAGAAAACCCCTGATGTATTCACAATATATTCACGTTTTCCTATTAAATACTACTGTAGGATCTAAGCTCAGAATCTAAACCTCAAACAAACTTCAGGCTAGAGCATGTAAATGTATTTCAAAATGTGAAAATTCAGTATTTTCTGCTGAAAGAAAATCAATTAGTGCTTTGAATTAATATTGTACTTCAGCAAAATGAACTTGAAATTGTTTTAAAGCTTGATGTTTTCACCCCTTTTTTGTGAGTGTGGTAAATGTTAAAACTTCACCTCTACCTCTGCTGCGGCTGATGAAAGCATCAGGGGTGAGACTTTCTTAAATTGCTTTAAAAATTCACAGAAGAAGGAATAAATGATCTCAAACTCTAACCCCCCCCACACACACACACACACACGGTGCCTCATTTCCAGGTTCAGAAAACTGAAAGTGAAGGCTGTTTTTTTGCTCAAAAGTGCAGGCATGAAATGCATTTGATGTGAGGAGCTGTCAGGCTGTAACGAAATGGTGCAATCCTTGATAAACACCTGACTCTTTTGAATGTATTTATTTATTTATGTAGGAAAGGAAAAGTCCTCACTAGGGCAGTACTTCTATCACTCAGATTGGCAGGTTTGTGAGGTGTCGACCTGATATTTGTAAACAGAAGATGTTTGCTCAGCTGACAGAAAAATACAGTATGAACAGCAACACATACCTATTTGGAAAAACAACTATTTATCAGCATGAGGCACAAGGGGAGTTCAGTACCTGATCAAATATGCACGGTTGCACAATTCTGGGTGAAATGACCTGTACCAGATGAGGCCACAGAGGCCTGTGAGAGAGCATTTAAGGACAAGCTGCGTGTTTCCACTTCTGCGTAGTTGTTTTCCACATTCCCCCTTGCTTGAAGACAGTATCCTAAAACCTAACTCTGTATAAAACTTGTTTCTTCCATCACACATAAGCTAAGGTTCGTCTAAATTAACGTTATATTGGTTGTTTTAAGCACAGCATTCACAGAGACACACAAGTTATGAGGTATACCTTTGTTCCTATGGAAGCACATTTGTTTTCTGTCTGCTTTGAGTGTGGGTGAGGTGTGGGAAAACTCATTTCCACCTGATGAAACAAATCCAAACCTTCAGGCAAGCTGACTGCATTTGCACAGAATGGATATGCACCCACAGTGGAGCATACAGATGTTAATAACTGATTTAAAACAGAAGCGAACCTCAGATCTTATCACTCCGAGTTCTAAAACAAGAAGAAAATTAGCTGTCACATAATCATAAAAAAGACAAAAGAAAAAAATACTGCTTGCATGGGTTTATGTAATATAAGTCATATAAAAGTAAAAGAAAGAGCAATTTCAGTATAAGTAATATAAAACCTGCAACTGTTTGCAATTTCTTCAATACAGAAATGCAAATGATCCTGAATGATGGCCAGAATGTCATGTCCATTTTGGGCAGCTATTATCAACACCATTATCATGAGTAATGAGGCTGAGGCCATTCTCATGGAAATGTTGCACGCCTTATACTGGAAATTATTCAGCGAGGGGCTCAGTGAGTTTGGAGAGCCACGAGAGAGTAGAAAACTGAAACATCAGCAGTGAAACCTCCTGTTGCACCTGAAGTAGAAGGAAGGATGCAATTAGAAGGCAATGCATTAATTATTTATACATTTGTAGCAGATTAGTGATGTCCTGGAGCAAAAATCCAACCAGATATGGATCAACAACATAACCATGTGTTCAATAAAAGAACTGAATTATAACCATGGTCATCCTTTCCTTTGCATTTATTGTCTTTTATCTTACCCTTGGAAAAATTATGTATCAGTTTTTGGGTGTGCAACGTTGCTGCTGTGGATGTGGAAGCATGAGAAATGCTGTTAGGAGTACAAATAGGATGTGCATAATTACGTCAATGAAAGGCACCTGTGGGAAGCCGCGACTGGCATAATAAAATTATCAGCTTTGCTCAGAAGCTAAAAACCTAAATCAACAATACATCTTTAATAGTTGGTAGAAGACACTCTATCCCCATGGAGTCACTTGTCGAAGTTTGACAAAATATTGAGTCATTATTATTTGACACCGACTTATTAACTGGATTTACATCAGTTTTTTTTCCTTTTTTATCAAAGCAGCAGGAATAATGTATGTATGTGAGGAAAAACACAGTGCAGTGTTTTAATGTGTCACAAGTGATCAATATTCATTTATGTCCTTGATTTTTATGGCTATGGAACCACATGAATCTGAACTTATCAATAATTCACGGGGTGTGAAGTAGCAATAAAGTTCACTGAAGAAAACTAAGTCTCTGGTGAAGTTTTTACCCATGTCCCACAATATTGATTGGAACAGCCGAGGAGAATGAGTTTATGATGGATAAGCTCACTTCTCTGGTGGAGAAATAAAACTGTTCTTTTACTTGTAGCAAGAACTTTATTTTACTTTATTTACTTAAAGGGCTCATATTTTGCTAAACCAACTTTCATTAGTTTTTGGTTCATTAATTGGTATATTTGAATTAAAAAAAAAAATTAAAAATTGAACCGTCCTGATGCTGCAAAACTATCTTTACATTCATTTTGACAAAAATCGATCAAATGGATTTCTCCAACCCATTTTAATTGCCGCTTAATTTGTTCTGTCTATAACTAGTTACATCACAACATTTGCACATATAAGGTCCAGACTTCTGATGAACATTTCTCCGATTATGACATAATTGTTTATCAACAGCAGCAGTTGTAATAAAAACTGAAAATATGTCTAAACTTTGAGCCAATTATCTAAAATGTTCAGTTGTTGGTTAAATGGGACAAAGCAGCACTGCCAATAACCTGGAGGGGGCGGGGCCTGAAGTGGCTCATGTGCATTTAAAGGGCCAGCGCTCATAACAACTTTTCTGGTGTCATTACTCAGAAATAGGGTTGAAGATGAACCTGTGGAGTTGAATTAATGAAGAATTCAGACCCAAGCAGAGCAGTTTATGGGAAAATGTTGTAAAATGTATAATTTCAAATGTCCAAATTAGTTTGTTAAAGTGAAAAAAGTTCCTGTATGGGTTAAGAACATTCTTGTCCAAACTAAAGGGACTGTGTGTGTATTTCTACCTTCAAATGTTAAAAAAAATGACCTAAAGATTATCAGTAAGTTATGAAGTAATGCCTGTAACGCCAGTGTATTAGAATGTACAGATATGAACTGAATGTATTCTGTCAGATTTATATGACCACCAGGGGGAGTAGTGAGTCACTACCGGTGTCCCATGATGCGAAAAAAACTAATGCTACATAAACTTTGACCAAAGCATCAGAAAGCGATGATTGGAAAAGATTAGAGCCACTAAGAAACAACGTTTAGAGTCAGAGAAAGTGACAAAGTGATAAAAATTACAAACACTGTAGTTGTTTTCTCCACTGGACACAACGATGAATAAAATAGAGTTTGTAGATGAAATCACAATATTTCTTCTACACGGGTGAGATTGATTATGAGAATAAGAATGATAAGAATTTAAGACAAAATACTGAACTACTACAATCAGTTACACAATTCTACTGCAACCATAGTCCTTCAAACACAAACATAGTCAAATATTTCACCATTTTATTCACATATAACAATGTGTAAATGACATGGATGTATTTCATAATAACAAGTACCACCATGAAAGAGCTTTAACAAAACAATCCTCCATTGTTTGCCTGGTTTAGTAAATACTGTATATAAAAATATACTCTTTAAATATATTTGTTCAGGTCTTGCCCAAAGTTGGGCTCTGAAAATATTCACATCTTTTTTAACTTTAATAACATTTAACTTACATTCAACCAGTAGCGGTAGCATTATTTCAGTTTTTTGCTAGAAAAACCAGCATGTTTGAGCGATAGAGAAAACTACTCTGGTATCCCATGGTGTGGAAAGCAGGAAGTTAATAAAAATAAGATAAAATATTGCACATCTTTGCAATATGAATATTGCACACTCCATTATAGCAAAAATGATATTTTCGCGATATACTGTGAAGCCCTATAGTAAACACAAACAACACCATAGCAAGAAACTATCATACAAATAAACCAAACCACTAAAACAGTGACAATTGAACGACCTCCGTATTTGTCAAAACACACTATAAATAAAGCCTGTTTTATGTTGTTTTGGTTTGTTTTTTTTTTTTTTTTTACATAATTTTGTCCTTTGTTTTTTACATCTCTTTCATTTTCTTTCAATCATAGAATAGATAGAATAGAATGCTTTATTGTCATTGTCCGGTACAACAGAACTATGGTGTTTTATAATGTAATTTTACATAATGAACTTCACCCTATGGATAAGTAATGCTCACCTATATCTGTATTTGTATCTTTGTATTTTCACTTTCACACATGATAGTTAAAAACACTTCCAGAGGACACTTCTGTTTTAATTAAGAACCTGAATTTACATTTCATATTACTGTGCCTGTTTTGGGCCAGAAAATTGCCAATCAAATAAACCCAGTTCCAAGTCCAATTTAGGTTTGGTAAAAACAGATTAAAGTGACAATATTACATAAGGTAGTTCACAGGAGCTCCACCTACAATGCAGCAGAAATCTGTGATAAAACAGATTTTACTGTGACTTTTACAATGACTCTTTCTACTTTTGGTTGCTCATCATAATTCCATTATTTTTCTTAAAGTGATACATAAGGTAGTAAATTCAAAATGAAACCTGTCTCGGTAAAGTTCTTATAAACCACAGCCATGGGGCTCTATTTTCCACCTAGAGTTAGTCACTAATGGTTACACATTATCCTTCGCCCTCCAACTCCTCAAAATTGCAATGTTTACATTTCCGATGGACCGCTTTTTTCCACCTGAGTGCACTGTGTGTGACTGAGAATCTTCGGGAAACACAGGTCACATGACTTCTGACCGGCCGAAACAACAGTGGATCATCCATCATGGATTATTATCCTGATTGTATTGCCTTTCTTTCTGTGCTATAGATATCACAAAGGAATCACTGAAAACTACTTACA
>JAPSES010087511.1:0-23171 GCA_029822895.1 Maxillicosta whitleyi | reverse complement strand
AGATTTTCAGCCTGCGCATCACAAATCCCAGCAGTTTTAAAACCCTGCAACAGCCCTTAGTGTGACCCCCCCCCCCCCCAATGCTTAACCCAAAGTTACGCCCTTGACTCCACATACTGAAACCGAACATAAAACAACAAAAACATGCAGCGAAATGTATAAAGTTCTCTTAGTATTAACTTCTTTTAACTTTCCTATGCAAAAGTCAACAGGCTTTTATTCAGATAACCATTTCATAGTGATATTCTTAAACATGGATCATGTTAAAGCAGTATTATTCCATAAAAGTGGTAAGCCTTTACTATACCTAAGTGCATTTGATATTTTTTTTCTTTACTTCCTGTCAAAGAGAATGTTCATTGCACTTGTTGAAACTTGTTTTTCCCTTTTCTGAAAAAAAAAAAAAAAAATTAAAGTCAGAGCAAAAAAATACCCTTATCTGAATATTTTTTACTGACTGTATATATTGCATTGAATTGTATTGTATTCTTTTCTTTCTTTCCCATTGTTGTCTATGGCATACTACTGTTACAATCCAATTTCCCAGTTTGGGATAAATAAAGTATTTCTATTCTATTCTATTCTATTCTAAAACTAGAAAACAATGCTGTAAAGAACATCAACGCCCCCTGTCAACCCTTTAAAAACTGTTTATTTCTTAAACCTTCACAGTATGTTTCAGGTCAAATTTAACCCAGACCCAGAATTCGCTCATAGTAAGTGTTTAAACCAAATGTTGAACTACAGATTTATTTAGAATGTCTAAATAGACTATCCCACATTAATAAATATATGTAATACATAAATATAATGTTTCAGAGACCAGAAAGAGCAAGTTTTACAACATTTCTATCACACAGTATCATATCCTGTATTGCATAACACATAAAAACATAAAAAAACATTATGATTTATATTTAAAATTGACCTGAACCAGCCTCATTGTCCAAAAATCTGTACCTGTACAAAAGTAATACATTTTTAAATATTTTCTTTGTGTGTATTTTGGCAAAATTTAAGAAAAGTCATCAAATTTCAGGATAAAAGACTGATGTTAAGGGTATTTTTTACTACTGTTGAATGTCAAAATAGGTCAAATTTGACCCGACTAGTACGTAAGGGTTAAATCAAAGTCTTAAAGAAGATTGAAACCTCGTGGGTAATGTAGTTTCTTGTGCTCTGAGAACCTACACACCAACAGAACAATAAAGCTGTAATGTTACATTCACTCCAGCTCAAAGCAGGACAAACTGGCATATAAAATAAACTTTGTACATGACAATTATTTGCATTCAAATCCAGAGATTCAAGAGAAACCAGTTACTGACACAGAAAGTCAGCACACACCACAGGTATGTCTCAGGAAAATGTAGTAACAGTGACCTCTAGTGGTGACACAAAGAAAACCACCAGCCACCCCATCAAGATTAAATGAACATTTGACCTTTTAATTTACATTGTTTAGTGATGACTGACTGATTCCTTTCCTAATCATTTTTAACATTAGAAGTGAGATATTTTATGTGTTGTATTTTATTATTATGTTGTTAAATTGCTGGTTTTACTAGAAATTAATAACGGAGAAGAAGCAATATGATTTTAACTTAACAGCCCATGACACAGTAAGTTTTCATCATTTATATCCAAGCACAAAGATGGTACAAAAATGAAAAGTGGGGACAGACGGGGTCATCTTTGTTTGTAATAGATCGGAATGATATGTACTGTTATAATTATATGACTTGTTGTGATACATTAAAAAAATTAAGAACCATCAAATAGACCATCATGAACATTGTGATGATAGTGATGTCATTTATGATGCAGTTTATGTGTCAGAATTACAGTAAATGTTTTCAGATTATGTTCAATATTCACTCTATATTCTTTAATTGTTTTGTTCTATTGCTTTTGTTATTGAGCTGTTGGATTTTAATTTGCTGTTTTATGCAGATATAGTCAGAGATTGCAAACCCTCGCTCCTTTAGATATATAATAACTGCCATAATAAATAAATGTTCATTGAATATGTAGTAAATTCCTTGAACACAATGATAAATTCGAAATAATTAACTTGTCACTTGAACTAGGAATAATAAAAAGGTCTGATATGGAAAAACAAACAATGAATAGCAACAATGTGTACAAAAACCAAATATTAAGGTTTTACATTTAAAACTAAAGTCATGACTACAAATGAAATATTATGGATATAAATATAAAACCTCCGGTCTAACAGGTTCAATGTGTGTGTTGTTGTTTTGTTGTTATACCAAGGTAATCAATGTCTGCAAAACAAATCTACCTATGGGTACAAATAAAGTAACCTTGAAAATGAAAATATCCTCCCAGTTCTGGATTTTATGTGATGTTTTTCAGTACAATAACTAATAATGGTAATAAATAAATAAATTGTTATCTTACTATAACTGCCAAAAACTTAATTTTCCCTTAATTTTAGAACCTGCCTTGTCAAACTACATCACAAATGTATTGGAATGAGACTAATAACTTCATACATTTTGTGTTTCTTCTTGCTTTTATTGAATTTAATTAATTTCTTCGTGTTACCATTTTGGATTTATTATGAACTGTGACGCATTCATTTAATTATATAAAGTTAGATGCGCTTTACTTTTCTATCGTTGAATAAAACATATTAAAGAACTGTTTAGTGTGATTCTGTCTTTATTTAGACTTCAAGTAAATAACTATGTAATAATAAAAAATAGTTTCAGATCAATCTAAAATATTACAAAGAAAGACTTGTTTTTTGTGTCAAAGGATGTGACTGCATCAGACAGACACCAATAAATTGAAATTTTATTCATTTATTTATATATATTTTTTCATTGTTAAGAAAAAAATAACTAAACTATTTGCAATTAATTAACAAAAACTATCATGATTAAGAGATATCGTCACATTTAGTAATGATTGTATTTGTAGTGAATAATTAAAGTGCATATAAAGATTATATTGTATATTTTAAAAAGTTGATTATATAAATGTGATTGTGTGTGCGGTGTCGAATAAAGTGTATGTGAATGTTTGCATGGATGTTTTGTGTTAGTGCAAAAATCAAAAAATATAAACAAACAAATAAAAAAAATAATATATTAAAAAAAACAAAAACATTTCTTACAAAAGAATAGGGATCAATTTAATTATGAATTTGTAAAAAAAAAAAAAAAGGGGGTGGGAGTCTATAAGTTATACCTCTTTGCGTTCCAGATAATTTTGTTTGACCGTGTCATATTGTTCTTTGTTATCTGATGATTTGATGTGTTTGAAATAAAACTGAAGCAACTAATTTCTAAACAGTCTCAACATGTCACGACCGAGATGTGTTTCATTATCCTGCTGAAACATCCAGTTTTAACCTGGACAGAACAGTACGTGTTCAGAAAAGAGCGTGTGGGTTTAAGAGCAACACCTGCCAGAGTTCTGAGACTGATTCTTAATAAAATAAATTACAAATACATGGGGTTTCACATATAACCCCCCCATCACTAAAACATCCTCACATAGTTTAACTTCATTGGTTCCATACTCTCCTAGTGGCCAAGTGGGTAAATACAGCCTGGTAAACATATCCATGTCATTACAGACTACATCCACTAGAGGGAAGCAGAGTCTAAAACATGTGTGACCTTATAAACGGAGGCATCTCTAAAGTGAACCACTTTGTCTTCTGCATCACCTACAGCCATAACTGACACAACAGAGACAGCCTGTCTACTACTTTAATCCTGTCAGAAGAGACACAGGATGCAATCAGCCGCTGCCCACAGAAAAGTCTGCACATCTCTAAAGCCTGCGGACTGCGCTTTGTGATGACAACCTGATGTCTGGACGGCCTCCAGTCTTTTAAAGCTGTCGTTACAACACTTTGGCACTGACAGAATAATGACCACTGTTATTGTCAGTTTATCTCAAAGACACTGACAGCTACTTCTACTGCCCACCCCCCCCACCCCGTCAGTCCCTCAGGATGAACCACGACAGCTTAGCAAATACAGGAGCAACTGCCTTCCATTCACTCCAGCCTCGCTTTTATAGGACAGGATAATTTATACACACTATTCTAAACAACATGATGCTAAAATCCTTAACAATCCACTTTAATCACACTCGTTTAATTGCTTTTAAAGAGCAAATAAAACCAGACATGCACTAAAAGCTGTCAGTGTAACACGGACATCGACAAGTGCAGGATTTAACTAACACACACACACACACACACACACACACAAAGTCTAAGGCTAAGGAGCCTGGTGGTCTGCCGTGTCCCGGGGAGGTCACACAGGAAATTTCACGCTCCTCTTCACACTGAAAATGTCTCCTTTATCCTTCCCCGCTGTGAACGAAAGAAAGGGGGAAGAGGAGTAAAAGAGAGGATCGAATAAGGGCAGCCCACATCCTGAATGAGGATGGCTTACTTGTGTAGGTGTGACTCGCAGTGACGTTGCCATGGAGACCCACACCCAGAAAAGTGAGGTTGAATGTGGTCACAGGTTCGGTGGAATGTGACATTTGGGAGCAGGGGGAGCACAAAGAGAGGAATTTTCCCTCCAAAATGAAAGCAATGAAAAGAACAAGTGAGGTCAGTTTGAGAGAAAACAGAAGGAATATTTGGTGGGAAAAAAAATGAGATCATTTCAATGAAGACAACCAGACACCTGGGTGCTTTACAGGCAGAAACACCTGAAAGTACATGTGTTGAAAAATAACTATGCAGGTAAAAACACACTCACTTCCTTTCTCTGCTAAAGCCTGACCTCACCTGTTTGCATTCGAGTCTGAGCAGCCCGGCTGCAGCCTGCTCTGAGCATCTTTTATTTACTTGTGTCCTGCAGATCCATAGTGTCTTTGTAGTCAGGTGGGTGGTGCACGCAGCCTTCCTGTGGCAGGACCTGAATGGAGTGCTGTCTGTCTGTGTCCGGCTTGACAGAGATGCCCCTGTGCTGCACTGTGTGTCTTCGCTGTTTACTCTGCGAGCGTCGGTAGAGTGGGTGGGGGTCGAGACAGAGCATGCTGGGAAAAAAAAGAGACTGTCCTCCGCTCGCCCGCCCATCCTTCTTTCACCTTTCTTACTCTGAATTTCTCCTGTGCTTTTTCAGGTTGGTGTGATAGAAAGGACTGCTTTTCCCCTCAATACGTAGCGACAGGCCACATGGCAGTAAAGTAAACTAAAGGTTTAAGCACCAGGTGCAGAAGGAAGTTTATCAAACAGCACCAGCTTTTAGCCTCAGACCCCCAGGGCATCATTTTAAGGAATCCACGCTTCCTCAAAAACACTCTCATTCAAGCATGGACCGTCTGTCTCTCCGGGCCTCAAACTTCCTGAGAGTTTGCAAAGCAGGAGACCCCCCCACCCCCCACCCCCAAAACACACTCTGCTCTCTGTGTTGTGGTTTTCCCAGTAGGAAATCAGCAATCTGCAGCCATTACCCCCCCTCGCATTTTTCTCCTCCACCCTCTTGCCTTTTATTTCCCTCGGTTTTCAAAGCATCTTTTCCTCATGACGATCATTAGGAGATAAATGTCAGTCTAATGAGCGGAGATTTGTGCGCCGTTTTCGGTCATTAAAACCCTGAAAGATGGAAAATGTCCCAAACGTTTTACCGTTTCTAAACAGGTGCCACAAGTCATAACCACTCGCCAAAGAATGACTTCATTTGCATCCATTTCTTGCACATTTTCCTGAGAATCCATCACAAACTGGCAGCACGGACACAAATGACAAATGGAGGGAAATCATTGAGAAAAAAAAAATAAAAAAATCCACCCACAGAAAACACTTTACACAGAGTTCCCAGCTTTTCAAACCCTCTCTCCTTCTCCCTCTTACACACACATAAACACATAGGCACAAACACATACACCTCGAAACAAAGGTGCCATTTTACTCAGGAAGGGTCAGCAGTTCTCTCCATCAGACAGGGGCTTGTTCTTGGTCAGAGGCTGCTGCCCAATCTCAGGCCACCCTCTCCTGGCTCCACCGGCCCCCTCTGGCCCCCCTCTGGCCCCCACCACCCTGGAGACAAGCTCCCCATTGTTCGTGCACTACTAATAAATGACAGTTCTCCTGTTCAGACAAACTTTAGAGCCCATTCTAAACACACACGCCCACACACAAACTGGTTGCAAACGGTTCTCTATATGAAAAGATACACAGCCCGTGTCGCCCCAATATTTCTCATGGAACTCATTAAAAGGTTATCTGACACTAATGATGGAGGGATATTTTCCTGCAATCTGAGCTTTGTGTCCTGCAGGCTAGATGAGGTAATGCTGAGGGCACATTTACTACAAAAACAGGCTGTAATTTATTCGTAATAAATGTTTCTGTTGCTTTCCATTTCCCCTCAGTGGTCAGAAACGGTCATGACACATAATAGACACAGTTCACGGGTAGGTCACGGCGCTCTGCTGCTGTTGTCACCTGTGTGCAATGTGACAACACACGCACCAGATCTTGAGCTTGATCCGGGCCAGGCAGGGTCCTGAGGTGAGCCTCGGGTTTAGACATGATAAATCACCACTCAACTTAAGCTCATAAACACACCATTAACACACTTGACCACAGCAACTCGATCTGTTTACCTTAACCACTGGGCTGCTGGGGTCTATCGCTCTCTGGCGGGCTTGTATTAGCATGCCTCTGGGCCTGATGCAGCTCTGGGTGTTTCAGCCTCATCTCGAAGGCGTTTCACTAGTACATGAGGTCATTTTTCTAACTCTTTAACCTCACGTCTTCACACTCTAGTCTGCCACTTAAATGATAGACTGGAGAGATTTATTGAAGAAGGATGTTTTTAGCAGGGAAGGAGTGTGTTTGAGTCCAAAATTAGCTACCTTGATGCAGTTTGTTGTGTTTTTCCTGCATTCTAAAACTATGACACATTCATCATCTAACAAATGTTATCAGGAACTTGAAAACCTGATCTGCTCTAGCGTTCAGTTTTAATTACGACAAGTGTAATAGAGATGACAGTGGAGATGAATCAAGAGTTTCCAGTGATGAGAAAGTACCAAGGAAATGTCAAGCTGAGTAAATACAGGGTTGTAAGTGAGGCTGACCCCGGTGTGTATGTGGCTCTCTAATGCGGTTCACCACAAGCATATCATATGACAGCACAGCCAGCACAGTCAACCCGGTGCAAAAGTAAAGTCCGGGTTTACTAATCTTAGCTTCATTCTGTCATAGCAGCATTTGAGCAAAACACATAAATTGGAATATTCTGCCAGCTTTGATGTCAGGCAGGGAGTGAGGAGTGGGCGTTTAGGGGTGTGTACACAGGCACATCTGTGTTTGCATGGGGATTGTGCAGCGCAGGGGTGATGTTGGCCGTATGCAGGACAGATGCAGGGCGAGTGGGGTCACGTCAACAGACATGCTCCCGCTCTGTCATTCAAACAACAAAAGGAGGAGGAGGAAGAAGAGGCAGAAGTTGTGAGGAGTAAAAAAAAAAGCCTTAGTGTTTAGTCAAGGCCTGCTCACTGACACAAAGTCTGTCTTTGTCTGCCTCCCAGGGTGCCAGATAAAGGAATTCTTGTGTGTCGGGGGCTCTGACCGAGTTTATTTGACACTTCAGCTCCTTTTGTGAAGCAAGTGTCCCACCGTCAATGCTGGCCATGAGAGTCACTTGGCATTAGACAGAGGGTCCCTCTTCAGTGGAGAAAGGGGGTCTTGTTTGGAGAAGATTTTTAATGGAGGGGGTGTGTGGGGGGTGCTGTGTTGGAGGAGGGGGAGTCTTGGTCTGTGCACTGTGCTGTATACGAACATATAGTGGGGCTCTGTCCCCTGCCCCAACAAAAGATGGAATTCTTTATTGCTGAGGAAGTAGATGGAGTTGAGGAATAAGACCTGAGAGGAGATGCTTCAGGAGGGTGGAAGCCTCACTCTTGTTCATGCATGAACACACACTTACTATGAACACAATGCCATGGGGTGATCATTTAAGATCTTGTGGAACAGGTCCACTTGTTTCTCACATATGATTCTGACCACGTATGTCTGATAGTAAATGAAAAGATAAGAGTTAAACATCATCCTGTGCATTACCCACAGGAGTGATTGTAAAACAGCAGGTTGGCAGCAGCAGCTTTAGGACTGACACAGCAGCACTTGTAAAAGTTAGATCTCAGACTTACTCTCACCTGAATGGGCTCACTGTGAAACAGGTGGGTGGACTATATGCACCTTTCTATGGACACTGTATCCACACTGTTCATTTATTTAGCTGTGCTCACTCTTTCACAACCTGTGACAAGCCAGGGCTCTGTCTGTGAATGGGCAGCGAGCACCTGGCACTGCAGGTGTATGGCAGCGTCCACGGAAGAACAGGTTAGATTCTGTGGACTGATCCAACTGGGGATGGGATGTTTAGCAGTGACAGTGCTCTGTTTATGCACAAAAAAAAAAACAAAAAAACAACCCAGTCAGCTTTTAGAGAGAGAGAGAGAGATGCGCGCGTAACGAACCCAGAGAATAACGGAGCAGTGGCACACAGCAGGTGAACCTGGGAATTTGGGAGCAGACTAGACCAAACACGCCCCTCTCAGGAGTCCCATTTTAATAGAAAGCTTTCTGGGGAATCACATGGGTGAATAGAATAATTCGGTAGCGAATATGTAAGCCAAATGGGCGTGTAGGGAGATAACAACACAACCTTTGCCCCAAAACAGCCACGGACACAAGATTTCTATGCGTAAAATAACAGCTGGTGACGGTATTTCATTCCATGCTTGGGGGGTGGGGGGCAGGTACGTTACTTAACACGACACTGACTGAGATGCACGTATGGATTTGAATAGAGACAATACGTGTTCATAATAAGAAATAGCTTTTGTATTGTTTCCACGTACCTGCAGGTGGTGGGTTTACGCACATTATCCAAAACGCTGCACCTGGATATTTCCTGCACATCGCTTTCAAAATACATCCCAGGATATTCCGTTCATTGTGCCAAAATCCAACCCCAAAGCACTTCGTTGTGCTGGCCTTTCTATGACACCGGCCACGCGTTAAGTATCCCCTGTTGTCCAAAAAAAAAAATAAATAAATAACCACTTGTCCAGCAGCAGGACCTGGGCAAGTACGCGTAATGGGCTCCACTCATCCCATGGAACAGACAGCGTTTCCTTAAATCCATGAATAGGTTCCACAGCTGGGGTTCTCAATCCAACAGCTGCTGCCAACATGATCCAGTTTTACCAATAATAGTAACTCCTCCACGTGTGTCAGTGTTGTAAGAGTCGCGTTTAATCCATTTAACGCGTCCAAAGAATCCTCGTAATAACGTTCCGTATGTTTTGGCAAAATCAATCAGATCGATACGTGTGATTATTTCCTATTGGGAGCAAAAGAAGTCCGGGTCCTTTCAATGGTCCACAGCTACGACAGTCCCTGCTGGAGTTCCAAATGCCGTCTCTGTCCTGATACAATGCGCTTCCATCAAGAGCCGGAGCCACACTGAGCCATAGTTGTAGCAAAGCAGCGCAGCACATGTTGCTCTGAGCTGACGTAGGCGCGCAAAGCATGATGGGAAATGAAGTTTACCAAATACTGGGTGATTTGAAAGCAATGGCAAAAATTTCAGCATGTAATATTCTACTCCTGAGTCCCCATTATCTGTATGGGACTGGAATTTCAGAGTTTTACATAAAAATATAAAATAAAAATAAATAAAAAAGCCTCCCACTGCAAATGATTTTCCATTATAAAAAATGTATCTGAAAAAATTGCATCATGTTGTCTTCAAGAAAGGTCATCATTTAATGTAAAAATGCCTTAATGTTTACTTTCCTCTGTCTTCCTTGGTGGATATACTGCATTAAGAATGATGTAAGTTTTAAGTTAAAAGTCCCTGCTCATGCTGACTTAAAATTAAATTTAATTAAAAAAAAAAATTTTAAAGTTACAACAAAGATCATGATAACGATCTTCATTGATAATGATGAAAACTATTAGTATTATTATGATTATTATTAAGATTAATTGTGGTGGTGGTGGTAGTAGCAGCTGTTCTTGTTGTTGTTGCTGTTGTTATGATATTCTCAAACATCCAAACCTGTTATTATGTCATTAATCTAGGCTATTTTAGATTTGTTGCAATCACTCATCATCTGTCAGTTTGAGCCCAGGTTGCGTGTGAGCTCTGTGTGAGCAGTGTGAGTGAGTAATAATGATCATCTGTCGCTGTGCAGAGATACAGGGATGTCGGTGCCTTGAATCACCTTCCCATGAATGAATCTCTTGTCTTTCTTACCTCACTTTCATGTCCTAACCACCTCCAGGCTTGCTTGTATTTCTGGGATCATAGCTTTCCCGAAACTTCAAAACAAGGACTGGATTCCAAGGAGTGGAGTTCATCCTGCAGATTAAATTTAGAACAGTACTATATTTACACTGCAGTGAATACAGTTAACTGACCTGTAACTTCAACCTCATATTTGCTTAAATTTGCATTAGAATTGGATCTGATTTAATTTTATGGAAATATCTACATTTCCACATACACAGTTTTACATATTTAAGCAAAATCAAAAAAATCATCAGTATGAATCATGGATGTGCTCTGTATTTGTAATACATGTGGCATTTATTTGCTACATCCAGGCGAAAAGTGATCACAAAAATGCATTAATATGTGGGTCACGACAGGTAAAAAAAAAAAAAAAAAAAAGTATATTTAAGAAAACCCTATGGGACAGTGTCATACTAAAACAGCGTACTACTGATCTCAAAGTAAGAGGTGCAGTTTGAGCACATTGAGCAGGTGAGTGCCTGCACTCCACTCCACCTTTTCCTTTACATCTCATTTGGCCATCCTCCAGTGCAATCCTGGAGTACCTGAATTGCACGCGATTCTGTCAATTGCAGGTACTTGATGGCTTTCTTGTGTGCAGGGGTTGAAAAGTTGCAAGAGGTTTGTGCACACAGCATTGCGTGACTAGAGCTGGGGATGAAAACACAAAGACATTGTTTTCAGTGATCAAACCCCCTTTATAGTAACTCAACAGCATTCCTGTCTCGCATTCCTAAGCCACCGCTGCTGTGTGAAGGTTTTTTTTTTCCTTCCTTTTGAGAAAAAAGAAAGAAAAGGAAAGTTACACATTTTTATCTGGTTCAGTGTACTTGCCTGGTTGGTTGCTTAAAACATATTATTATCATCCCAATAATCATTAATCAAGGTGAATTAAAATGTAAATGAAGGTAATTATCTTTTAGTGTTATTCAAAAGATCTCTTATCTAAATGTAAATGTGAACAGTGGAAGTCTGTCTCCCTGCTGCTGTGCTCACCACTTAACTCATAAAACAAAACATAATTAAATGAAAATGTTTATTTCTCAGTGTACATGTGTGTATGCTCACATGTGCTTGTGTGAACCCTTCCTCATGTCACTACTCACACCAGTGTGTGTAAATAAGTACACGCTAATGTGCACACAAATGTTTTCCAGATTGGTGTGACAAGGATAATCATATCCAGAGAACACAAAATCATTCCGAAAAGCGTTCACACGGATGGGAAGAAAAGCAGGAGAAATAAGAAAAGAGAGCCTTTAGATATTTGTATTTAATAATGATGTATAAAGTACATAGACTGTTTTATTTTAGTAAATGTAGAGTAAAAAAATACACCAAATGCAAAGTGTGTCATAGAAGAATGACAAACATAAATGTGTGGAAATCTAATCTGCCCATACAAGTGGAGCAGTGATCACCTGGTGGTGTTGTAACAAATCTAATATTTACTGGAGGCTTTGACCTTTACGACTTCTGCTTTCAACATACAAAACATAGAGAGGAGGACAATGGAGTCAGTCATATCTCCAGTGTGTGCTCTGAGAGTGATTAAGACTAGAGGACATTCATTACTGGCCCGGCTCAGACAGAGAGGGGCTTCAGAGCAGAGCTCTTGTGTTGGACTGTTTGGATGTCCTATCCTCTTGTATCTCTTTGACTACCTCCAACACAAGGCTCTATTCAACCAGACTGGGAACAAATGTTTCCTTATGTGGCTCTGAGTGCCCGAGCTCCAGCGATGGGACAGAGAGCAAACCCATGTGAGAGAGAACGAAAGGCGGAGGTTACAGCGATTAAAGCCGTGCCATAAATATTTAACTACTCTGACCAACATATAGTGTGATGTGAGCTTCATTATGGGGCAGGGGGGCAATGACGTCCAGTTAAGATGAGAAAATGACAAGTATTTCCCAGTAACAGCATCACCCACTGGCATGGCCTCCACCTCAGGCTTGATATCCTGCCACACTTCCCCTCCTTATTTTCCCACTCTCCCACTTTTCATGGGTGTTATTATTACTACATCCACCTGGGAATTAATTTGGTAAATATCAGCCAGGAAACCTGCGGCTGGATTCCATGTTGGCAGCTCATGTAATTTCAATTACGGCCAATATTCTGACTTCCGTCAGGGTTTTGGCCTTTCTGTGGGAACGGGCAAAAAGAAGCTAAACAGGGGTCAGAGTGAGGTTTCAGAGTGACGTGGGTGAAGATTACTCATGTGAAAACTGGTGAAAAAAAAGGTTTGTGTGTATGTTCACACTTGGTCCTGCTGTGTATAATAAGACATAATGTGGCGTGCACCTCTTCTCTATAGAATCGCCTTGGATAAAGAGCTAATCCTCTTGTGCAGTGAGACTGATAGAGCTGGACTCCTTCCAGCACCTCAGGGAGTCAGATCTGTGGAAGAGAAGCTCTTTCAAAGGAAACCATATACCCACTGACCTCCTCTGTTATCCTTCACATTCAATACTTACCATTAAGTTTTCTGTAAAATCACTTCCTCTATTTTACACGTCATCTCCCCTGAGGACTATACCATTTTTTTTTCTCTCTCGGCCTGCATTAAATGATGTCAAATTGTAACAGGGATTTTAATGTTTACTTAAACATGTTTTCCCACTTAAGGAAAAATTAAATGAACTTTTGGCCTTGACATGTGCATTACTCATTCCTCCTTCCTCCTTCCTCTTTAACACACACACACACACACACACACACACACACTGGGCAAAAGGGGAATTTCTTTGGACAAACACTCCCTTCCTCAAGTCTAATATGACCATGCTTTGTTTTTTGTTTTTTTAACTGGCAGGTGCTTCAGTTTATTGGGTCTCTATGTCAAAGAGCAAAAGTTGTAAAAAAATCAAGCTGTAAATCAGTAATAATCAGCAGAAAACATTTGAATTTCTGCTGGATAATGCGATGCCATTTGCAGCTGCGGATGGAGATGCATGGGTGACTTATTCAAAACACACAAACGAAAACCATGCTGAATGTGAATATTTGATAAGTTCAGACAAAATGAGGTAAAATAAGAGACAGACTATGAGGTGAAATGTGAATCTTCAGTCAGCACTTGCAGTACACTCCAGACTCGGTGGATGTTTTTTTAGCTGTGTGTGTATTTGGGCTGAGTGTAGGCAGCTGGGAGTGTGGCAGGGCTATGCGTGACTAGGAGAAATACACCTGTCTCTGTGCTCAGGTACGGAGGGGGAGCCGGCACGCAGGGGCCTGCCAGCCGAACAATGCCGCCTATTGTACCTGCACTCTGACTGCAGACGCTCACAGCAGAGGAAACCCTGCATGTGTGGAGCTCTCTCTCTCTTTCTCACTCTCTCTCTCTCGCTCTTCTCACATAATCACACGAAATACACAGTCAAATTATTTATAGTACACATATTGTGCCGACCACAGGCGCTCCGGGCTAAATCCCAATAACTCTGCCTTTTACACGCAAGCTGCCAATCTGACACTTGACGGACAGATTTCGCTTCCAATCAAAGTTGAAGGCACAACGTTGAAGGCAAGAACGCCAACAGAAGTTGTAACTCTTTGTACATCATATTTAATAAAACGCATCACACATCATTGCCTGCGTCTTAATCAATCAAAACACACATATAAGCTCTTCTTTTACACTCATCCTGATAAATAAACAGTTCAACTCGTACACACCCACATGGAGATTATTCCAAGGTGTTACAGTAAAGGTCTATTAGAATAGGGAGCACAGGAATGTCAAAATAAACCCACGATGTGACTATTGTTGGGGAATGTTTTATCAGCCCAGGTTTTTTTTTTAAAGCTTTTTGTTCTCGGGGCAGATAAGGCAACCTTGAGATGAAGGGTTGAGATACTGCAGATGTAGAAAAAGCAGCAGACAGACAGCGAGACAGAGACCCACAGAGAAAGCAAAAGAGAGAGAGAGGCCGCCCGTCAGTAAATCACCAGGGTTTTCTGTGGTTTCCACAACAAAGGCTGACTCTCATTTTGTCTTGATTTGTTGGCCAATTATGATGAAAAATGAACAGGGCAACTACAGAGAGGGTCGTGGACAAGGGGGGAATGCTGAACATCTGCTTTCAGGAGATTTTGGTTCTGGGTTGAGCTCGGATGGACACAAGTACCCTTCTGTCAAACAGAAACTCCAGCTGTTTCACAGATGGGGTGGGTTATTTGCTCCCATTTGGTGTATAATGTGTGGCCACAAAAACGTCCAAGCCGCTTTGATCCCATTATTTGGAAGTCAAGAAGCTTTTTCCACCTCATTTTGATGGTATATCAAAGATAGCTGCAGTTTAAGTGCCATCGTTTAGTTATGTATTCCTGTTAAATTCCTTGACGAATGTGTGTGTGTCAGACTAGTACTATCTTATGCGATTGCGTGTGTGTGTGTGTGTGTGTGCTCACTGACTAACGCAATACAGTCTTCATAAAGGTAGTATTGTTAAGTTGCGTGCGAAGCTCATGCTTAAGGCTTTGGGTCCCCGCCCACCCCTGTAAACCACGGCCTTTTTTTCCTCTCCTTTTTTCCCTTCTACACCTTCCCCTTTCTTTTTGTTACAGGTAAACATTTGATGTCCGCACGCAATCCCCAGTGAGTCTCCTCCCCTTGTTCTCTCCTTGGCTCCCTGGTTTCCACTCAGCGTTACTCACACTCTCACACATGTACGCACACCTCTCTCTCTCTCTCTCTCTCTCTCTCACAGTCGCGCAAAGAGACACGCTAGCCTTCCCACCCCATTCTTCTGACATTCCTTTCCTCCCTGACTCAGCATATGTTTCCTGTGGAGGTTATGAAGTTTCTCTGATGAACTGTTTTTCTACAACTGACTTTATTTTATTCATTTATTTTTCTGTTTCACTGGTCTTTCTTTCCACCTACAGTTTCTTTAAAGGCCCAGTGCTACTTTTATCACAGTTCCCACATGCATTTTTCTCTCTATTTAACCTTGATTCATCATCATTTATTTTAATATTAACTTCTGTATTTTGCGACAGTGTTTCCATGGTAACTACAGAGCCTCTGAACATCCAAATGGGACATATCTTATGACTATGACAATATGATAAAGTGCATTTTACTCCACTTATTTACATGGATTAGTAGGAATATTGGATCTTCAATAGTTTTGATCAGTAGATGGTTTAGTTAGATGGTGGATGTTTGGGTTTTTATGGGATAAATGATATGATTTTATTTATCCTGCAAAAATAAAAATAATAAAAACCCTGCTGAAGTCTTATTTGCATTTTATTTTGATAACAAAAACTAAATCAGATCACAACTTCTGCAGACTACTGGAAGAAAATAAAAAGCATCCCCATATTAGAAATAGGCACAATATGGAAAATAAACTATTGCTCATAAAGTTGGAATAAACTATTTTTACCTCTTCACATAAGATGGTTGTGACAATGTCATGTATTCCTTATAGATAAACTGTAACTGGGACTCAGTATATAATCATTGTACCTGAACTAAGATGATTACTGATGTGTATAAATAGGAATAAAAAGAATGTATCAGAAAATAAAATGGCCAACAGCGTACAAATGAAAAAAAAAAAAAAAGCAGTGAGATTAAAATTTGCTTTGACTTGCATTTAATTTAATTTAATGTTTTGTTTTAATTTTCATTTATAGATTAATCCACACATTCAGGCCTGTAGTACAATGAAAAACAAGTAATAAAGAAATAATTAAAACTGGGCCTGTCAAAATTAACACAGATTAGTTCATCATAAGTAATCTGATGAAAAAAAATTGAATGCATTTAACCACCTGCAGCACAGAATGACTCTGAAAGTCTCTGCCAACACATTTGGGGCAGTTTATGCAGGTGGAGTTACATCATACATGAACAAATGTGCAGATGATCCAGTAGTGACAGACAGCAGAACCAACCCCATAAAGATGGAAGACGATAAACAGTATGTTGGAAATATGAGGACAAAGAAACCCAACGGAACAGTCGACCGACATAAAGCATTAAACACACTCTGCAGAAAGGAGTTTTCTTTTCACCAAAGCACTTCCTTCTTAAAACACTACATTAACCCGAAGCATATGTCAGGGATATCTTGTGACAAACACGTTACATGCGTATATATATTTCCTTCTTCCTTCAGTCTGTTTGCTCGTGAAAAATTAAACACAATTAATATAGATTAAAAATGACGCATGTTTAATTGTGGTCCATCGAAGTTAATCCACAGCAGTGATTAATCCGATTAAAAATTGTACTCCTTTGACAGCTCTAATGAAAACACATTCAGGGACTGAAGACATCAGGTGTTTGAGGTGAAATTCCTATCATTCCTGCAAATCGTACGATGTACATGATTACAGAAGCTCCACACATTCTTGATTAGTGACAAGGCAAAACTGCACTAGGTCAGTCCAGAACCTGCACTGCCTTTACAAAGCCTGTACAGCAGGAGTCAAAGTCATTTTAGTTCAGGGGCCACATACTGCCTAATATGGTATGAAGTGGGCCGGACCAGGAGAATGATATAAATAATGGGATTAATTAAATTCTGTAATGAAACATTTAGATCTACAAATTGTACTCAAACATAACATGAATCTGAAAATTCTTAAGTAAAATAAGTGCAATGTGAACAATATTACACCTTAGTTTATCATTTGAACATGTTTATCACAACTTACAGACCAAAGTGGATCTACAAATATACAAAATATTAAATAACCAGGAGAATATTAGTAAAATCACACATATTTTTATTAAGAGATTTCAGATTTTTCACATTTTTTGTAAAATGCTAGTCTGTAAATGTAAACATTTTTGTATAATGCATAACTTTTTACATTAAAACAAAGAGGTAAAAAAAAACCAAAAAAAACGACCTTTTCATTATTTATAGGGTATTCTGATAGTATTTAACTGGTTCTGACCCACTTCTCGATTGTTCACATCTTCAGTCTAATTTTTGCATTTCACAAATTCACCCCAGGGGCTGGACTGGACCCTTTGCCAGGCCAGATTTAGGCCCCGGGCCACATGTTTGACACCTCTGCTGCACAGTATGGTTTGGTATTGTCTCCGTTAAAATAATATATAATAATAATATATTTCAGAGCAAAGTTGTCATCTTGAAAGGAAAATCTTAATGTACTTCATTACATTAATGGCATATCTCACAGGTGACACTGACCTTTGACCCCAGACCATAACAGACCCTGGCTTCTGGAGTTCCTGCTCCTGGAAAAGACAGGTTTGTTTTTGGTCCATTTCTTTCCTGATAATTTACCTGTTCGTCACCCTAAAAAATTGACAATCCTTCCAAACACAATTATTATAATACTTCCTTTTTGTACAGTTAAGGTTGATGCTGCATTTATGGTTGGAACTATGTGTTGTAGTTTAAGGGATCAAAGAATTCAGTGTTTTTTACACAGTGAAATGCATCCAGATTCTTTGAGTCTTTTAATTCTGTTCTGCACTGAAATACTCAAATCTCTTCCAATTTTTCTTCGAAGAACATTATTCCTATTATTTATATTATTTTCTGAGTTTGTTAATAAAGTGGTGGTGATTGAACTACACCCTTCATATAGTTGCTGCTTTTGTGCCAAAAGATGAATCGTTTTGGTACTTGTTTTGAATCCCATTGTTATTTAATTATATTTAACACATTATTAGCCCTAATTCACTGCTTTTCAAATGTTTTATTGAAAAAATAAAATATCTACAAATAGACTGACATCAACGAGACAAGTAATCAAACATGTTGTGCTAATATCATTAAATAAATACAAGTACACTTTATTTCACTTATATTTCTTCATATTTCTTATTTGGGGTTGTATTTTAAGAGACTCCTACTAACTTCTTTTGGTGTTGCCTTTTTGTAAGAATAACTTTCTAACCAATAGTAGGAAAAAAAAAAAAAAGAAATGAACCTTTAATATAGCGTGAGTAGTTGTTTTATGGTTTGTTTATCGTAACAGCAAGAATTTTCCATAAACTTGAAACACCCTCTTGCTATATCACATATTAATGCAACAGGATGTTGAGCAAAGCTTATTGTTGGAGAATATGTGTGAATAAGATCCAAAATATTTATTGGTGTGTGTGAGTGATTGTGATCTAACAGATGTTGAACAGTGAGAGAAGGTAATAAAACAAGTCCAAATCTGGTTTGCGGACTCCAGTTTTGCTACCCATGCCAATCCCAGTCACGCACAGCTCCCAGCACTAAACTCAAGACTGAAGGAAGGTCTGACTGGTTCTGACACATCATGGTCGACCTTCAAGTCCAAAAAGGAAAAAAAACAAAAAAAAACACAAAGCCTGTTGCCAACGCTGCCAGCACAACATGCAACTTCAATCAGCGTTAATGAATGTACACCCACTGAAGACATTTTTACTTTCTTAACAATATCAAACACATGCACACTGACATGCCGCCTGTCCACAAACCCTGATGACAGTAAAGATACGTAGTCCTTGATGCATGGTGACCAAATGTTTTGCTTGCATTAGAATACTCGATCCTTTTCTGACAGAAACAACTCGATCCTACTGATGTACTTTTTTCACTTCATTTCCTGCCTGTCGTCTTCTCTTTTGGAAAAACCAAATAACTACTGCAAAAGGAAGAGTCAGTCCCATGCAGGCATAAAAGAAATTATTTCAATCCCCACATTGTTGTGTCTCCTTTGATAATTGCAGTCGCTGCTGTCTTTTATCGGGACCTCTTGGCTCCCATCGACCAGCCCAATTAGTAGCTCAGCTGAGGTGGAGTGTATTATGCAAATACAAACAGTTACTGTACCAGCATGAACAGCCCCCTGCAACAAGGCTATGTTAAATGAATATTAGATTTGTTGTGCCTACAACAAGTTACCTATTGTTGTTCTGGCCTTTCTGCTGCTCTGGAAAAGCCATTCAAACAAGATAATCTGTCTGCATCTCCTCAATGCAGTGCACTGTTTCACCATGCTTGGACAAAATACAGAGACAAAGGGGCTGTTTGATTGGAAATATGAAGCAATTGGTGTTAGAGAATAAAGAGATCCTTCTTCACTGTTTGTCACTGGACCCTTGGATGTAGCCACAAAAATACTTTCATTAAATTGACAAAAATTCTTAGTTTCAACCAATTTCTCCACCTTTCATGTCATGTCAGATGTTCTCTTTCCCCCTGTTTTTTTTTTTCCATTTAGTTTAAGCTTTAACCTCAATCTGGCTGTGTCCTGTGGCTATTGTTTCATGCTTAGTCTATCTTGGTCTCTGTCTCTGCGCTCTCAATGGAAACAATGGTTTTTGTCCATGAAGCCAGTGATGTCCTGGATTTAAGGTGTGACATTTGGGTCAGAGCTGTGAATGAGCCGTATTGTCCTTCTTCATACACTGCAAGGTGTTCCTGGAGGCCGATCAACTACACACAGCATAACGATGAAACCCTTTTTTTTTTCTCTTTAAATGTGTACCACATGGCTGCTAAAGAAACCACTTGATATATTTCATTACCTGTGTTAAGTTGTAAACAAATATTTCCCTATTCATCCATAAAAACAGTAATACAGATGGTGTGGTCTTAATTATCGAGCATGAAAGCAGCACATATTGTTTTGATGATTACACAGTGTTTTTTGTTTTTTCTGCTTTTTTATAACATATACTGATGGTTAAATTCTTTTTTGTTGAAATTACAGGAGCTACATTCTTTTCTATCTTACATTCTTCAACACCGCCTTGGTTTTTACACCTGTTCCGTAATGCTTTATCAGCTGAAAAATGTCAACCAGTCCTGTAGGCGCAAATGGACAGGTTTGGGGAGTACTGTCATGCATAGCCTGTGTGTCACTTTCTCTCTGGTTATGTGAGGCAGCTGTTTGTAAACAGTACTCCAACGCCCCGGCCAACTAATGATAGGGTTGAGCTGGAATACAATGGCTGACTCCTGGCACGCTCTAACAGAGAAAAGAACAACGCTGACAGCAGCCTTGAAATGAACACATAGTACTGGCACTGGGAAACATCTTTCTGCACAACTTCATTGCAAAAATATTGAAGTTAAAATTTAGTGAAAATATACAAATATGCATCTTTTTGATGTTTTGCATTATATTTCTGCATTCTTGATTTACCCATAAACACCCATCACTGACCAAAAACATCTACTGACCTAAACTGCTTTAATATCTGTTTATCTATTAATCCTTTGTCTCTGAGATGTAGTGGGGTAGAAGTATAAAGCTGCATAAGTAGTATAAATAAATAGTCAAGTACCTCTAATTTGTAATGTTTTATTAAAGTTAAAATACAAAATTGTACCTCTTTTCGTGACATAATTATGGCAAGGTGATTTATTGTTAATAGACAAAATATAACAGGGACTCAGTTTGTGATCACCCGACCTGGTTAAAGGTGATTACTGATGTATTGAAATAGGAGTAAAACAGGAATGTGTCTGAAAACAAAATTATTCCAACTTTATGAGTGACAGTGTAAATGCTTAACCCATAAAGACCCAAACTTCCAATGGAGACTAAAATCATTTACTGATATAAAAAGTTTAATGCCTGTTGATGCATTAATCCTACCAATACATGTAAATAATTGGCATAAAATACAGTTTGTCAATTTTTCATGATCATCAGATTTGACCCATTTGGACATTCAGAGGTTCCATAGTTACCATGGAAACATTCTCATCTTCTACAAAATGGTTCACCAGTAAAACCCATGGAGTTGGATCAATGACAGTGGACAGAAATGGTTGGTTTATTTTCAGTTAATGATATATTTTCCTGAAAAAGTCAATTTTTCTGCAGTTTTCAGTTTTTTATATAATTATTCTCAACTTTAATCTAAGCTTTTCTGAACATCTGCATTATCAATACATGGAAAATAGCAAAATACATGAGTTATACTGACAAAATAGAAAAACAGAGGATAATAGTATAAATAAATGGTGATAAATCACTTAAGAAAGATTAAATATAGAGAAAATTTCATTTGGGAACTGACATAAAAGTAGCACTGGGTCTTTATAGGTTAAATAAGTCAGAGCTACAGCAATGGAAAAAGTTTTGTACAGCCTTAAAATTTTACACAATTAAAAACAAATTGTTTCAAAAGGTGTGACGACATCAGACAGACATTAACAAATCCAAATTCAGTTTTTTTGTTTGTTTGATTTTTGTTTATTGTTAACAAGAAAAAACAAGAAACCTAAATTCTTTATAGTTTCAACATGTCAAAGCCGGCATGTGTTTAATTATTTTACTAAAAGATCCAGTTTTAACCTTGATGGAACTGAGCACATACAGAAGAGAGAACATGCTTTAAGAATGTAACACTATGTAAGAGTCCAATGACGTAAGAATGATTCTTAACACAAATGCATGGGGTGTCCAGAGCCTTTTATCTTTTGCCTCTGCCTCTCTCACAGATGAGGTTTAACTAGTAAAATCAGAACATGGAGCAACATTTTTCAAGGAAACAAATACTTCATGAAACAACCCAAACATTCCAAGGAGGCCAGACTTGAGCGCTGTAGCCTCAGAGATGCTTCCACCCAACCGCCATTCAGGTTGTTCTTTTCTTTCCTATCCTTTTTATTTGTTTGTTTGCATGCAACACTTACTGTAAAGTACTCAATGCATTTTTGAATACAGATAAATCAACAGCTAATAGCTCTAATTACTGTTAACTGTGTGACATCTGACAGGAGGATTATCATTAGCGTTCTCTGTTTCTCTGCATTGAAGAACACCCACAAGCAAAACTCGCAGCAACCACTTCAAAGGGCAAATAAAGAGTTCCACTGACTTGCAAATCCACTATGATTGACACCGGCTCTTGTATTTGTATAACAGTTGTCTGAGGCATCTTTCATGAGAGCAGAATTGTCGGGGAATCGACACTGGGACACTTTGTAAAAGGGATCAATTCAAAGAACTGGCCAGGAAAGCGCAGACGCTTCAGTGTATACAAAGACCACGCCGTGGAGGTTCGGTGTATGGAGTCACTTTAGCCGCGCTTTGATGTGTGAGAATGGTATGCCGAGGTCCGACTTCTCTTGCTGACTTACTCAACTGTGAGCTAGCGTGACAGCCGAGGCAGGTTAATGTGTTCCCCCTGGACAAATGCTATGAAATACGACCGACTGACTGTTACCTTCAGGCAACGGACATCAAGCACAGACAAAAAGAAAAACTCCTCTTTTTGAACATTTTGGGGGGTTGATTCGCCCAGTCTCTAAAGTAATTACACTGAACTTAACTCATCTTTGTATTTAAGATGTCAAAGCATTTAGTGCGATACTCATCAGCGTTCCACTTTTGATCCCCTTTGAACGCAGTGTAAATTTAAGTCTATCCTGCTCTGGGGCAAATCCAGTACAGTCTGGGTTGGCCTTTAAAACCCTTGTGAGTTTTGTCTGGTTATGATTGTTCTAACTGTAAACAATATGAATTGTCAGCGGCTCACAGTTTGACACAAAGCCAACACTTTAACAGAGTGAACAGCAGACTTATTTAAAGCTTGACAAAACGCAAACATTGAGCAGACAGAGAACACATAGACTTTGGTATAAATAAGGCTGAAGGGCATACCATTGTTGATTCATCAACTGTAACAACAATAACAGAACAGTGTGACGAACAGAAGCAGTACGAGTCTGGGTCCACATATATCTAACAGACAGCCTTGTTTATTGTGTCTTTACTGACTTAAAAAGGACATGAAAATATAGACCGTGTTTGTTAAACTCATGGGTAGCTCCCACGTGAGTAGTAATAGTTCATTCTAAAAGTTTGTTTAATATGATATTTAATTATAAAATCCACAAGTGTGTGGATTTAGTACAGAAC
>JAPSES010087490.1:0-23175 GCA_029822895.1 Maxillicosta whitleyi | reverse complement strand
ACATTGCAATTTTGAGGGGTTGGAGGGCGAAGGATGATGTGTAACCATTAGTGACGAACTCTAGGTGGAAAATCGAGCCCCGCGGCTGTGGTTTATAAGAACTTTACCCAGACAGGTTTCATTTTGAATTTACTACCTTATGTGACACTTTAAGGATCTGGAAATTACTTCTCTTTCTTCTTCTTTTTCTCCATCATCTTCGATTAAAAGTTTTTGCGCTGGTGGGGGTGGGGGGTTGCGAAATTAGTAAATTAGGGAATATAAATAGGGTCATGGGAATAAAAAAAACACAGATATGGCCAGATGTTACAACAGAAGAAGAGTTTTAAGGGGACACACCAGGAAACTGAATAATTTTATAATTTAGTACCAGATAGAGGGGTAATGTATAATAATGAATATATCTGTGAATAAACACCATTTTTATGTTGCCATGTTTATGGAATGGCACGATAATAAATAAACAAATTATCACATTTGTGATTTAATGGAAAAAACAATAATGTACACTTCTGTTTTTTTTTTAGTAAATATTGGTAAAGTTTTGCGCATAAACCTAACAGAAGAATGACGACTGTCTTCATCTGTATTGTCTTTGTTGTCTTTGTCTTCATTGTTTTTCTCCTAATCGTCTTTGTCATTTTCATCCGTATTGTCTACGTTAACTTCATCTTCATTGTCTTTATCTTTGACTTCACCTTCTTTTCCATCGTCTTTTTAGTTGTCTTTTTTGTCACCTTTGTCTTGCCGTTTTTTTGTCTTTCGTCATCTGTTCTTCTCGTCTTTTTCGTCGCCTTTGTCTTATTCATCACCTTCTTTCATTACTATTCTTACTGACACGTCACATAATAAAAAAAAAATTGCACCAAATCTTTGCAAAACACCAAATTCTTATGCTCTCTTTTTAGGAGAAGTTTTTATTTTGTCAAAATATAAAACTCATATTCCATGAGATGAATTAAATCAAACATATCTAGAGTTTTTGTTATCTTGCCTAAATTCTGAACTCGGTAACGCAGCTTTTTTTTTTTTTTTTTCTAGAAATAAAGTCTCTATTTTCTGGATTGAAACGGTCACAGCATTCATTCAAAGCCTCTGCTCAGAGCTGTAGACACTGATCAGATCAAAACAGAAATTCTTCAAATGCTCTGTTCCACCCAAAGCACGTTCACTACAAAGTGATGAATGATTTCTAGTCTTCAGTGAGTTTTTTCCGCTAGTGGAGAAAGGATATGTTTTCTGTTGTGGTGAAACAACAGCATTTCTTTGTCTCTTCATCTCATACGCAGTCACGAAACAACGCATGGAATGGTTAAGTAGCAAAAACCACAGAAATGCCTGTTTATAAGAGTTTATTGTGTTTGATTTAAAGACACAAATTGAACCAAACAATTCTTTGTCTATTTAGATCCCATCTGTCTTGACCTGCAACTTTAACAAAATTCTGTCAATTCCCTGAAATGAAACGGAAGGTGTTGAGATTTATGTCAGTAAAGTGTTGTCGTACCATTCATTGTTTCAACAGCTCAGATTTCCTGGCTTTTATTCCCACCTGTTGCTAAGACCAGATTGGAACATAACAGCATATTCTGTTGTCTTATGTAATGTTTAGTCATACATTATACACAATAGAAATGACCATAAAAGAGAAGCCAAATCTTCTGAAATATGACCCACTTATCATGTATTGATGACAGATCTGCCAATAGAACGGGCACAGTTGCTTCTTAAAACTAGGACAAATGTCTCATCAAAACATAAAATATCAGTATCATTAGGGGTTGGTATCGCCAACAACCTCACGATACGATACATATCCTGATACAGGGGTCACGATACCATATGTATCACGATATATGTGCATTCCGCTACATGGTATTCAATGTGATGCGCATCCCGATATTTAAACCTATATTTATTTTTTTTTTTACTTTTTTAGCATTTTAAAGAAAACAGACACATGTATATCCAAATGTTGTTTTTATTTTTTAAAGTCAGATGCCGTTTCAGAAACTTGATAAACTAATTATTTGTTGTATGTGAAATATCGATACTGACGCCTCCGTATCGTGAAGAGGCCTGTGACGATATATCCCCGTATCGATATTTTGAACACACCCCTAGAAGTCACTTGTATTAATGTCTTTGTTAAAAACAGGCAGAAACAAGTTAATGAATATTAAATTAGTCTTAAATAACCACTACAGACGTTTGGGCATTACTGTGTAGTTTCATTTCATATCTTATTTTTAATGTTTTGTATGATGATTGTTTGTTTGTTTGAACCGTTTCTGCTCATCTTTAACAAGGGCACTACAACCCTAACCTACCAAAACAATAAAAAATAAGTCAGAGGAACATGAAATGATAAAACTACACCAATTTCCAAACTTCTGTAACATATTTAAGACAAATTTAATATTCATAAATTGAGATCTTGTCAAAGTAGGTTCATTTTATATTAAAAAAAAGTATTTATTTTTTAGAAACTTATTAAAAACCATAATAATTCTAGCTCAATATTAGCTGAAGACAAGTATTTTATTTTGTCTGTTTTTTTTTGGGGGGGGGGGGGTTCTCTGTTTTTATTACTTGTTAATAATGTGGAACATATTGTAAATTTTTTAAATAGATTTTCGTAAATGGACCAAATCAGGGACACAAGTGAGATCTTCTATTATTTTTTAAAATCTCATGTGATCTGTTTATATACGATAATGAGTCAGTGCTTAATATCCTGTTAAAATGACCCCAGCTCTGTCATGGAACATCTGAGGAGTCAGAAGGCGGAGCTTCTTTCTCCTCACCTCAGTCTCTGTGACGCTGTGTTGCAATAATGGAGCTGAAAATTGGTGATATATTGAGACACTTTTGCGGTTAACCTCGTATCCACACCACATGAATTCAACCGAGTGCTGTAATGTAGAGAAACCTTAAACAACACACCTTTTGTTTGTGTGAATGTGTGTTCGGTTTGGTCCTGCGCATGGTGCATGAACAATGGTGCCGAGGATCAGGTCGGACTGGATTTTGGATTTCTTCCAGACGACCCCAGCGGCTACAGCGAGCATGCATGTACGAAACGTGTCTGTCAGCATTGCAGAGCACTGATGTATCTCCCAAGTGTGGCAACGTGGAGGCCACATGATGCTGACACCCAAAGGTTTTATTATAAGAAGCGTTTGTACAAACTGTTTTCTCAGTCTGATGAGCTGTACGTGTCCAAGAGTTTTGGCTGTTTTTATTACAAAAAACCTCCCTTTTTTTCCCCTCCCTTTTAAGCAAATCTACTCCATTATGTCACGACAGACTCGTTGCGTATACAATGCAATAAATACAAAGCGTTCTTCTTTATTTGTGCAGAAAACGATGGGAGGTTTGTCCAAAAAGCCTCAGAATTGTCACTTGAGCCTGGGTGTAACCGAAACCAGCAGGGTGTGTGTGTGTGTGTGTGTGTGTGCACAAAGGCCTGGGCGTGTTTTTACCACTGAGGGAAAAGAATCAGTTTTATTGACATTCTGCTGAAGTGACCACAGTAATCCACCAGGAACAGAAGTGTTACGTGTGAAGCTATTGTGTATGAAGTTTAGAATCTGGAGGATTATACTTTTAATTGAACCCGTATACAAATAAAACATGAACATGACAGACTCAGTAAGTATGGTATGATTTAATTAAAACAGGGACAGTTTACAACAGTATACTGCCCTATAGACAGTCAAAAGGAAATGATGCCAGGTTATAAAATTGTATATTTCAGTGACTAATAATTATAATAAAAAAACACACTAAAGTATGTTTATTTATTTCATGTACACTCCATCATAGACCCGACGCTCTAAATATATATTATATTATGTCCACTTTTCAGATCATTATTGTTGCTTTTTGCAGGATGGTTATCACATACTGTAATGGTGATGAAAATGCAAATAATCAACATTCTATACTTATACAGGGATTCAGTTTGAATATGAATTTGCTCCGTAAACATGAATTTGTACTTATGTCATTGTTTGTTTGTTTGTAGCTGACATGAAACCTGGCAGGAACGTGACATACTCAAACATAAAAGGGGCAGGGCTTTTTTTTCTCTTTATCTAAATTTATGATGGTGTATTAATTTGTTCGGAAACTCTTTGAGTCCAGAACCAGGAAGGACATGCTGAGATTACCTTTTTTTTTTTTTTGTCCTGGCTAAGCTGAGCAGCAGCATAATTAATCTAAATAAACGACCACACATACACACAGACGATATACGAAACACAAGGCAAGTGGGAAATGAACAGAAAAACAGTTTATAAGCTGTTAGAAAAGAGCTTTAAAAATGACATATTTTCAAAACACTCCATCTACACCAGTGGTTTCCTAACTTCTGCAAGTCGTAAAAAAAACAGTTTGTTTCCAAAGTGTCACTAATGTCTTTATTTTGACTGCCTTGAATTAAATACGCTTTACTGGAACGTCAGTATCAATCATAGAGCGCAAGGTAACAGACCATTACATAGCCTAAAAACACTATTTGAAAGTCTATTTTTTTTACATTTCTTTTGTCATTTCAGTCTTGACACTTGTTTTATTCATCTTATGTATGTAGTGCCTCTGGACTGAAGTGTCTCCGATATGATTTTTACTGAGGGTCACATGTCTACATTTTTCTACATGGTGTTCCTTTTTTATTTGACCTAAAATTGAATTCATAAATCACTTTGTCATATTATAGTCGTGTTTTACTCTTTGATTCAACAACTGTACCAAGTTTTTCGTCCTGACCCTTAAACGTATAGTTTGTATAAATTAAACAAATGCAAGAATTAAGCACTTTTAATCAGTGTTTGTCTCACCACTGTGATAGTACTTTATGTATATATATATATATATATATATATATATATATGTGTGTGTGTGTGTGTGTTGCACAAATACAGTTTTATACTTTTGACTTTTGACTCTACCTCTACATAGTACTTCTATTATTATTATTATTATTTGTAGTTCCAATGCTTAGAATTAATTTCAACCCTTTATTTTATTTTAATGTAGGTATTTCAGTTAGTAACCATGCCCTGTGAGTGATTGTAACAATAAACTTCTAAACTAAATATAATTCATGGCGGAAAATGTGCAAATACACACCTTCCTTCTGAAGTTTTCTCCTCTCAGACTAAATCTTGAAAAGATTCTAAGGAATTGACGACGCATTCCAAGCTTCTGTGTTAAGCCACAGGATACAACTGTAGTGTCACGTCTCAGGAAACCATAACAGCATTGGCCAATTACAGCTGTCACATTCAAGCTGCTGGAAAGTCCCTGCAATTAGTCAAAGTATTTACTATATAGGATAGATTTTAAATGACTGAAAATACTCTGCAGAACTGGGTGGAATTCCTGTTTCCTCTCAGGCCACTTTTAAAGGTAATTATGGAAGTTTTGCTCAATGACGTCAAAAAACTATCACATACTACAGCTTTAAGGGGGTTAAACCTGCTTAAGAAAATTTAATTAATGAAACACAACCTGATATTCACATCTGTATGAAGGACTCACACTAACTGATTCCAAATATTGACTATAAGCCTTTATAAAATGCATATTATTTTACATAATCAGCCCCTGAAATGACAGTAAAATAACTTGATTTAATTTTTTTGGCATAAATACAGACAATAAACGTGATTTATCACCATATTCTCCTGACACCCAGCAATACATTTTTGTCCTCTGTAAGGAACAAGAGTTTTACAGTTTCACTTAAAAAAAAAAAAGATTAAAAAATGGATCTGAAAAAAATGTTGCATCATGACATTTCCAATCAAGACAGTTATTTCATGTATAAAAAAAAAAAAAAGCCAAAATGTTTATTCTACTGGGTCTCAGAAGGATATATTAGTGAAAATCTGTCATTTTTACAATATTTTTGATACGTATCATATAGATGTTCATAGAAGCTCAGAGTAAATATGAAGTTATTGTATCAAAATGGAGAAAAGTGAGTTTAACTGAACACAAAAACTGGTCCATTTTTTTAAACTACATGGGTTTTATTGGTGAATTATAGAAGATGATGGCGTTTCCACATTCACTGTAGATCCTCTGTAAGACACAAAAAGACACCTGCTGACGACAAACTGTATTTTACTTGAATTATTTCATCGTATTGGTAGGATTAGTAAACATTTTAGATCAGTAGATGCTTTTAGTCGCCACTATTTTTGGATTTTGAAGGATAAAATCTTTTTATATGTGATAAATGATGCACTGCTGTGTATATATAGCATTAGTGTCATATTAAACTGTCCTGTCTGATGATGTTAACACTGTGCTGCATGAGTGATTTTTAATGATTTAATATGTTGACAAATAGTCTTGCTTCCATAATTTATTCCATCACGCTTGTTCTAAAGTAAGCTGGGATTTGCTCATTTTTACCAACGGTGATCAAGCTATAAATAGATTTTCTAGGTATTTAGACAGTGACATGTTCAGAGTCCTGACGTTCATGGTGTCACATTACAGCTTTTACTGAACTGTTCCAATCATCACTGCGTTGAGTCATGTTCACATCAGCCTCACAAAAGGGAGCGGTATATTGGGTAACTTAAATGTAAAATGCTTGTACATTCAGAGCATTGGCTTGTCTTAAGTAACATCTGCACAATAACATATCTGGCAGAACCACTTTAGTATTACGGGAACAATTGTGTTTGGAGTGCTGCCAGGTTAACTATTACCGCTCTTTCATACCTGAGAGCTTATCGACACATAGAACATTAGGGACTGTATTGACTATAGGCAAATAAAGTTTAGGCATTAACTTGAAGGCCACGCCTAGAGCACATACCTCAGCCAAGGCCCTACATTCCTCTTATTTGCCCTGACTTGATGAAAAAGTGAGGTTGGGGGAGGGGATCGGATTATTTGCAAGGTAAAAAAAAAAGCCACGGTTTGTTGTAAAACTGTTAGAGGTTCAGTGACGTCTAAGTGTTTGGATGTTTATTGCACATATCCTCACCTACTATTCACACATACACTCAAATCCCCTCCATTATAATGTGTTTCCATCCAGGTTTTTTATTTGCATTGTCAGTTTGTAGAGGAAAACTCTAAACATGACAAAAGTTTACACCCTTGGGACCTCATTTACATCAGTCAACTCCTCAGTTTAATAGAGGTCGACTAGTTATTTTATAGAATACTTAAACAGTAGGCAGTGGAAATTTTGTTTTTTTTTTGTTTTGGCCTTGTTCTCAAAATTCTCTTAAAAATGTCAATAAACTGGGATGGAAGGAAACCTAGCTAGTGTGGACTAGTCAATGTCCCTTAACTAAAAACCCAACCTCTATAAAAATGATGCCACTGTAGAAACTTGACATCATGAACATAAACAATGACCTAAACTGTGCATATAAATGCCTCATTATAGGCTAAGTATTTCTCATTTACAGATGTTTATACAACAATAGAAGTATGATTATGAATATTACAATCCATTTCTGCAAAATTTACTAGTTTCAATGTTGAATTTGGAAACTAAATGGAGATTAGCTCTAAGTAAATTTCATTCTGATTCTCAATTCAATGGGACCTATTCAATTTTTTAAATCCCATTGCTTAAATTATAATTTCATGTTCTTTTCAGTTTTAATTTTATTCCTTCTCTCACAGTATTGGTTCTTATTATTCAGTCATGAATATTGCAAATAGTAAAACCAACAGTGTCTCAACAATTTTTTTTTTCTTCTAACAGCTCAGTTTATATAAAAAAGAGATGACATCCTCTCTTTTAGTTAAAAACCAGCTTGATGCACCCAAACTATGTCCAGGCTAATGTTAAACAGTGGCCACTGTCGTTATGGCCTTGACAAAGTAAACCTGTCCCCTGGGCTTATTTTTAGAATCAAACCTGTTGCTTCCATTTACAATTTGTTATTCAATTTCCTTCCTGGTTTTGTCCATGTACTTGTTGAACCATGAGAGCTACAGGTTCATATAAAAGCACACAACAGTATTTTTCTAATTGTAGGCTGTTATTTATGCAATGCAGCTAGATATTGTCTCTAAATGATCCTTATGGTGAATGAACAGAGATTGAATTTGGCAATAATTTACACTAGAACAGAAACATAATGACTTTTTTTCATCATCAGTCTGTGAACAAAACTAATGCATCATTTTCATTAAACTTGTATAAGATAGACATGGATATACCAAGAAACTACTATATTTTTGGCACGATGCAGTTTTACTCACTCTTTTTTTTTTTTTTTTTGCTAAATCTGTGTGCACAATCCTGCACATTAACAGTTGCTTAGAAGGAAACACTATTGTATTCAGTGACAGACCTCAAAACAAATTAAGACTGTTCTTCCTCCTTAAATGGTGTCATTTATTGTTTCCAAACTCAAGTAAACAAAGCCAGTGATCAATATCAATATGTGAATAGTGGATTGTATTTATATTCTTCTAAGTGTGGATTTTATTTCCTAAATTGCAATGTAGATTTCTGCCATCGACATTAACAAGAACCATTTTAATTGTGTAACCACATTTAATTTTTTTTCATGGGGAGGTGGAGCTAGGATAACTCACTGTTGTAACAGTTAGATGGTCATCAGGAACTGTTGTTCAGCTAAAAATGATCTGTCGACTTGTTTTCAACTTTTCAGATGTTGTAATGAATATTAAGATCTTGAATGAATAGATTTTCCACAATTTCAGGATATCATAGAGCACAACACTAAATGAAAAAGGCAGTTGGCAGATTAATGAAAATAGTCACCATTGCAGCACACCAATGAACAGACCTTGTGTACACTCACTGGTCACTTTATTAGGTACGCTGCTTATCATGGACTACACAAATATCTACCAGAACAATCACATGACAGAAACTCAGTGCATTCAGACGTGTTGACATGGCTGAAACCCTGGGTCTGAATGAGAAGGAGAGGCGGTCTGAGTAAATCTGTTGGGTTTTCCATACGTAACCATCTTCAGAGTTCGGAGAAAAATGGAAAATATTCAATGAGTGGTAGTTCTACAGGGGAAAAAATGCATTTTGATGCTAGAAGTCAGAATAGTCAAAGTGATTTGAGCTGATAGAAAGGCATCTGAGTGCACAACGCATCACACCTTGAAATGAACAGGGCTACAAGAACAGCATACACTCATTGGTCACTTAATTAGGTACACCCTGTGGGTACTAGGTGTACCTAATAAAGTGGCCGTTGAGTGTACATACACTACACTTAGGAAAACGCCTAAATAGTTGGATCTTCATTAACTCAACACATGGTGCAAAAGGCCACAACACCATATAAACCACCCAAAAACTTTAAGGAGTCAGGTGAGGAGTACAAGAGAACATTTGGTGAAAAAACACCTGCATCTATTAGAGCCGGGTCAAAAATGACATTTCATTCCTTTTTTTTTTTTTTTTGGTTGTTTTTTGTTCTTGGCCCTGCATTGTATTGAGTACTATTATTAGTGTTATTATCATTACTATATTATATTGTTTTCTGATTATTTAATATCATTGTTGCAGTCCTTGTATTTTAATTGATTTTCATTCATCTTTGTTCTCAGTTCACACTCTGCAATGCTACGACTGCAAAATCGGCTTCTTCGATGTCTGTATTACCACTAAAACAACATGTAAGAGCGGAGAACACTGCTACAGTGGCACAGGAACGGCAGGTAAGAGATCATCCCCAAAAAATCCCACATGTCAACATTCTTCTGAAGGCGTCTGTCACAGTAACTGCCATGAAATCAGATGCGTTCAAGTGAAGAAGGAAAACTTTGCTTCTGTTGACGTAAATACTGTTTTACCTCAAGGATAAGATAAAGAGAGTGCATATGATAAATATAGGAATAGAGCAACGAATCTTTGCAATTTACAAAGAAATAAAAAAACAAAACTTGACATTCAGTTGCAGTTTCTAGTCTCTATACCCTGAGATTTTGAGGAATTGGAAAAGAATCAGACTAAGAAGTAAAGTGATCTGTGAGTTCGTGTTATCAGGTGCTACAGATAAGAACCACCTTTAGAAATGATTACCATCTCTTACGGTTGTTCTCAGAAAAACAAATGGACCCACAGTGTATTATACCCTCTACTTAAATTTGTCGGTGTAAAATCTTTTCTCGGAGCTCGGATACAATCAAACATAAATGAACTCTTTCATAATATGTCGGCAGTTGATTTACAAAAGTATTCTGAGATTTAGATCAATATAATACTATAAAAGTATCCTCCATGATTGTATCCGACTATTTCAAGTGTTTTCAAATGTGCTTGAGCTTTAATCTTATTTCTTGTGTTTGTTTGGCTTTTTGTTTTTACCTTTTTTTTCCCCATTATTTTAATCAAATGGCACACTATTCTTCATTTATATGCATTTCTTGAGAAGTAGTCTTTTTTTTTGACTGTATAATACCCTAGTTGTAACTGAATCATGTTGGTTATTCTCAGCATTTACATTAGTCAAAGTACTAATACTAGACTATTGAAAAACACTGCAAGTAAACATTTGCAACATTGCAAAAATATGATTTTTTTTTTTTTTTTTGCTTTAGACATTGAGACACTGACTGCATTTTAACCACTTTAACCTATAAACTGCAAATGCATCACATGTTTGTAAGGTCCCTGTTATGCAAACGTACGTCTCATGTTGACTCTTGAGGTCAGAAAAACAGACCTATTTTCCGCTTTGTGAAAATGCATTTTCAGCAACACAGAGACATTTAAACTTTACTTAAGTGTTGGAATCTTTGCAACATATTGAAATTTTTATACTCCAAAACTACTTTTATCCTCCTAGAAAGATGCATTTTTTTTTTAAGTGAAAAGATTGGTTTTAAGATGCTAATACGCTGCATTTGCATGCTACAAATGCATCATTTATACAAATATTTTCAGTGGTGTATGACTTGAGGAAGCACTGCTATAAAAATAAACCTCCATGCTCATGACCTGTTTACTGATACGAGGTTAGGAGTTTAAGGAAGTGCTGACAGATGCACATCAGTCACACTTGTGATTGTATATTTAATTAAAGACATATGTTCATTATAACCAGAGACCAAACAGGACTAACATAGGTTTGAGCCAATAGAATATAACCTACGGTGTGTTCACATGCCTCTTTGTGCAGCTCCAGTTCAGACTTTACTCATTGGGGGGAAAAGTGACAGTGATTTGCACTCATAACAAACCCTTATTTTTGTTTTAATTTGATTTGCAGTTTAGTTTCAATTGGCCTTTTTTAAAGCAGATTTGCAGGGTTGGTTGTTGAAAATGCTTTGGTTTCAGCGTACAGCTCGTTAGCCTTTTAGTGTAATTGCCCAAGTCACGTTGTATGTCTTTAAATCCATCTTTACGATGTACAACATATGTAGACTTTGTTCGCTTGTAAAATTACCTTTTAAGTTGACATCATTTGCGTAAAAAGTGGCACACATCAAACAGGAAAAAAAAAAAAAAACATGTCACTGCTGACATATATTCATATTTTTCTGAAGTTGTTTCATGCATCCGAGTGCAAAGGACAGAACTTCACCTCTCTTCTACATATTAGATCTTAAATAAAATGTATAAATATGCAAATGAAAGTCAAAATATAATCCCCATGAAACAGCTACTCAAGTATGAGGCCCAGATCTGTTCAGAAACCCTACATCTAGTCAATAAGGCCCATATCTGACCGTACCAAAGTTTAACCTCATGAAAACTATAATCTGTTTTCTACAGAAGTAACGTAAAGTACACGACATGGATTAGCTAGTTTTCTTTGTATTTTAATACACAGGTAGCATTAGCATTAGCCCACATTAGGAGCAGTGACCTGCCATTGAAGGCACTTGGGAACTGACTCCACGTCACCATGGTGAGGGACACTGAAAAATTAACCTTGATTTTAGTTTTTTTTTTTTTTGTTTTTGTAATTTTCTCAGGCCTCTAAAGTCAAATGCATTTTAACCCGTTCACACACCACCCCTTGTATTTCTCACACTACCAGGATAACAGTCTCGAAGTTGCGCTATTTTTTTTTTTTTTTAAACCGTGGAAGTTGTGGGAATCAAGTGGGTTCCCCCGAACAGTTCAGAAGACACCTGCCACACACCAGCTAATCAAATCAAAAGAATGCAGCTACCAAACAGCCAATCAGAAAATAGCACCACTGTATGGGGTAAGATAGGCTAATTAGATATTCCCACTACAGCAACGTTACAGAAGAGGACAGCTGTCACATAATGAGCTCGCCGAAATCCAATAAACGACACTACATTATCTCACACACACCTGCGCTAAGAAATGCTGAATTCAATAAATCGTTTTATTTGTATGACTTTACCCATGTTAATACACAAACGGTATTTAGCATTAGCATTAGCATTAGCACACATTAGGAGCAGTGAGCTGCCATTGAAGGCTCTTGGGGACCAACTCCAGATCAGCTCCATGGTCAGGGGCACTGGCAGGAGAATTAACCTTTGTTTGTTTGTAATTTTCTTCTGCACAGAACTGTTTCATTAACTATTATAACTTTGTCTCCATAGTCGGCGTTTTTGACATCATGATGAAGGGCTGTCTGGCAGAGGGGGACTGCAACTCGACGTCAGTGGTGAACTTCCCCTCCGGTTCCAACAGCACTGCCTACCATATGACCAAAACATGCTGCGACACCGACCTGTGTAACTCTGCCCCCGGTCTGCCCGGAGGCTCCGGACTTAAACTGGCCCTCGCCTCCATCGCTGCTCTGTTTGTGGCTCACATCCTGGTTTGACAGGACATGCATGACGTATAAGACGGAGCGCACACATACACTACACATTGTACACACACCAGCACTATGGATTAAATTAAATGCTCTTCCAAAACATCAAATCTGTAGCTTTTTTTTTTTTTTTCTCCACATGGTTGTTGTGTTTACTGTCCTTTAGGTGCGTTGTATTCATCATAAAAGCTGCAAACTGTTCACAGATGAAGTTTAGATCCCACCCATAGGCCTCATTTTAATGTTATTAGCTGATGTTTCATAGTGTAACAACATAGATTTTAATTTCCCATAATTAACTCTGTCCTGTAGGTGTGAATCACCTTAAGACAATGACGGTGAATAACATGTTCTGACCGTTTGACAATTAGTGTCATTACAGCCTAATTTATTAACCTTCACCTTGTGTATTGTAATTTTTACAGTGACAGTTGAAGACAGTATGTAAAAGCCTCCGTAAACATTTCAAAATGAATATTCTAATGCCAAAAGTTTCATGTTTAGCTTCTTTTTTGTGTGACAGGTTCTGTGAATTATTTTAATTTTGCTGGTTTTTCCTTTCCCTCTTTTCACCCACAAATCCTTTTTGTTTAACATGTTTTATTTTTGATATTGTTAAAGCCACACTGCACATTACTCATAGCTGTGGGACAAAAGCTTCCATTTATCTTGCTAGTTTTGAATGTAAATATTGGGGTGAAAAAATGATTTAACTGATTATATTATTTGCATAAATTCAACATGTAACAGGCTTGAAATGTGTCAGGACTGATCCCTGTCGGATACTGTCCTCTGTATGTGTTTGATATCGGCCTGAATTTTTCACATCAGTCATGCAAATGGTTATTGATCCTTCCTGAAATTAATGTTTTTGGCATTATCTTTCCAAAGATTCCTACCTGTTTGGATATTTTTGTCAAATTGGTGATGTTTTAAAATGTTTCAAAATGGAATAAAACTTCAAATTGGGTAAAAATTACTTTCAGCTTTAGTGCCGTTAATGATGAAACAACTGTTTTATTGTGTTTTCTAAATGTGCAAGTGTCCATCCTGCTGAACACACTGGTTTTTCTGGTTTCTCTTTCCACTAACAAAGATGAAATGTCACTCGTGGTCGGATTACACAAAGGTGCTGTAGACCAGTCGCAGTTTTGAGCTGTGGTTATTCTCCTGCACGATGGGTTGTACAAATAAAGTCTGGCTTTTTTGTTCTGGTTTTTATTTTTAGTCTAAATATTTCCATAGGCGACCAAAGAACAGACATTTCTTTAATTAAAATGCATACATTTTGCAGCATTTCTACACACTACTTTGGTTGTTTGACTTCCCAAGAACTGTTTTGGTGACCCTTTTGTAGTTTAGAAATGCAGAGATGTAATGTGAACAAACAAGTTGGACGCCAACCTTAAGTTGTTTTTTTTTCCCCTCAGGTCCCTAAGGTCATGTGTGCACGTATTTATAAAGACAGATATTTCACCGCCTTTGTTTTCAATAATTATAATGTGCACATCAGTTCATTTTTAGAACAGTTTTCGTCAACATAGACCTGCGTAAATGTGCTGTAGAAGGCTGTCATGGGTTTTTTTGTTTGGATAGAAACGTGACGTTCAGGACCCTAGGAGTTTTCTAACTCTTCACTTTGATCAGAATTTTCTCAAATATTCATATCAGTGACCGAAAATGGAGTTTAAATGTGGATGAATAGAAAAACATTTTCTGATGGGTTTTTTTGTGCCTGATTTCAGGTTTATTGTCATTTCACGTAAGTACAGGAAACAAAATTAGTACTCGGCACCAGCAGTGTACAGCCCTAAATAAAACTCTAAAAACAATGATCATTTAAAAAATACTAACAATAAAAACCTAATACTTAAGGAATATACAGTACATGGCATCATAAGCATCGTTAAGACTTGAAAACGTCCAAGGCTCAACAAACAATGATGAAATCAACATGTATTTACTCGTGCTTATTAAAAAAAAAAAAAATGTGCTCAGAGATTCAATGTTATTGCCAAAACATCCGCCCATGCATGGCACAAGTATCCCTCACACCCTTTCACATGATCATTGTACTAAAAAAAACGCCCTCTTTAAATCATGGACACTGAGTCACATGTTTTTCTGAGCTCACTGTCTCTTATGGCAACAGTTGTGCAGTTAAATTCAGCTTTATTTTTTTTCCTCTACTGATAGCAGGTGAACTCTTATTCCACCAACTTGCAATAATTCCAATGTCCCATGAGGTTCACGTGTAAAGTGTGTGGACAGAAATTGCAGCATCAAGTGTCTTTAAAATAAAAACAGTAGTATAATTGAAGCCTTAAGTCTGTGTTTTCATGGTAACAGTCAATTATACAAACCAAATGGCAAAAATGAGGAAAACCTATGTCATAATTAGTGGTCTGTTTCTGACTAGGGAACATGTTTGAAAAAAACCACAGCAATTCAATGGTCTCTATAGTGGCAAGAAGACAAAGGTTACTATGTTCAGCCGGCAGAACAATCATTGTCAGCTTTAGTCTGGAGAATTCTCAGAGACTTATAGAAGGCTCTAAATGCAGAAATGGAATATAATAGTAATTGTTTTCCAACCATAAAACATGAAACATTTTCTTTTCCTCTGAATGAGCGGTCTGTCCACAGAGAGTGAGTGGCTACTATGTTGCTATAGTTACTCAGATGTGTTCTTTTTCCATTGTTATAGTATGTGAAATAAATCCCTCTACTACAGTATGTGTAATTGCAGACTAGAGGTAAGATCCCCTCAACTAAAAAGACCAGAACAAGCAAATAAAGGACTTTTTGCAAGCTCCTATATCCTGTATCATCACCAACTGATGCCCCTAAAAATTACACATGCTTTAAGACTTGACACAATGGTGGGGGGTGGGGGGTCATGTCACTTTTTGAAGACTTTAACTGAACAGAGCTAAAGTGAATACATTTTACAAGGCAAAAGAGTCGCAGTTTAGGGTAAAACTGTTGAAGTATCATATTGTGAAAATATACAAATAGACTAAACATGCAGATGATGATGATGATAATAATAATAATAATAATAACACCTTTCATACAAAAACTGTAGCCCAAAGTGCTTCACATTGATTAAAAATTAAAATACAATTTTGAGACAGGGGTGAAATAAGAAATACATTAAGATTTGATTGCACAGAATTATAAAATTACAAAAGTATAAGATAAACTGATTATACATACATTATAAAATTTCAATAAAATGAATAAGAAATTTTTAATAGATTTCAATAAAAAAATTCAATAAAATTTTAAAATTTCAATTAAATTTCAATAAAAGAAATAAGAAATTTAAGATTTGATTACACATAGAACAGAATTGTGACCCCATTTTCATCTCCCTTCAAAGGCTGATGAAAATAAAAATGTTTTTAATGATGTCGTTTTATATATGAGAGTTTTTGAAGATGTCTCTGCAGCTTCAGCACCACCAGATTGTAGTGAGTTTCACTTCTTTCAATACGTTTTCATCTCATTCTTGAAGATAAATGTAAACTGTAACAAGGAGTGGTGTTGATGTGCATCACTTGTTCACAAGAGATTAACATCAAAGGTTCATTGAGCCGTTTAACACAAAACTATATGTTTATTTGTTGTCATTACCACAAACCAAGACTTTCTTGGCTTCTGAAGTTATTGTTAAATTGTAAAACAATCAAACAAAGAAAACATTGTATCTGTAAATATTGGCACAACACAAAGAAGATCAAGAAATGAATGTCTCTTGCCGTTGCAATATAATATAAAGTTGTTAAAGTATTTTTGCCAGATTATGCTTTTCAACATTTAATCATCATGTAACTTAAAATCCTGAAGGTAAAGCTTTTCTGCTGCAGTGAATGGATCAGATCAGTCAGCTAGTTCAAGCCTCCTTCACCCAGAATTCATGAGAAATCTGAATTGTAACTAATAGTTGGAGTGAGGACATAGTGTGACTGTGAAACCAGTTGAACAAATGAGCAATTGTAAACCTGTAATGAGTGACTACAAACCCTGAAAAACTGCAGGCAGTAAAGTCACAAAGTGTCAGGTTAAAATAGCTTTGTCTTAACGTAACAGGAAGTAACTCACAGTGTCAGTAGATATGACCCAATTATTTATTTATTTATTTATTTATTTATCTATCTGTCTGTCTGTCTGTCTGTCTGTCTGTCTGTCTGTCTGTCCGTCCGTCCGTCCGAAAAAAAGATATAGGATTTGACTGTCAGCCTCAGGGAAAAACTTAAATAATCTCTAATTTTTGCTCCTTAGATGTAAAAATTCCATTCATTTCTGAAGTGTGAATAGAATAGAATAGAATAGAATAGAATAGAATAGAATGGAAAGTACTTTATTGATCCCAAGCTGGGAAATTGTCACGTCACAGCAGCAGTAGGGTACAATAGAAATAGAAATAAAAATACAATATATACAATAAGCGAGATCTTAAATTAAAATAGAATAGATTAAAACAGTAAAGTGCACAGGCATTGAACAGTAAAGTGCACATGCAATCTCAGACTAGGTTGGTTTTATGTGAGTTTGTTATACAGTGAGATTGCATATGGCAGAAAAGACTTCCTGAACCTGTCCGTACGACAGTGGAGCTGCAGCAGTTTTTTGGAGAAGGTGCTCCGCTGTCTGTCCAGTGTGTGGTGTAGAGGGTGGTCTACATTGTCCATGATGGACTCCAGTGTCCTTAGTGTCCTCCTCTCCACCACAGACTCAAAACTCTCCATCCTCCGACCTATCACAGAGCCAGCTTTCTTGATGATTTTATCAAGTCTGTTGGTGTCTCTGGCTCTGATAAGATAAATAAGATATTCAACTCTTTTCACTTACACAACCAAGACCATTGGATTTTTTTTTTTTTTCTCAGTTTTGAACAATTTACATGAACTATCTTCTAATTCGGGGCTGCCTTTTGCTCTCTATTAGCATTTTTTGCATTGAAATCAAGTATAAGATATTGTCAAACTCAGTCGACTTTCAATTTCTGTTATATCCAAACATTTATCAAAACATTAATGATTTTAACATCCATGCATTTGAGATGATTGAACTTCTTTTTTTTTATTAATTCACGTCAGATTTCACTTTTGCCAGCCACGCAGGACAAACTCTCATCAATTTAAGTGCTTCATCTTGTGTATTAGATTATAATTGATATTCATATGATATTATTTATTCAATGTGACATAAAGTCGATATTGTTTCCTCAAAAAACAAGAAATTTGAGATGTTTGTTGAGACTTCCTTGTGGTATCCATCATGTTCAACATTCTTTCACTCTGAAGAAGCAAATCACAAAAGCCCCAAAACCCTGCTGATCGTCTCCTCCCTTTGTCTCGTCACACCTGTCTCACCTGCTCCTCAGCTCTTATAAAATCTGTGTTTTTTGTCACACAGGCATCATTTTCTCACTCATTCACCACCTAGACACTTGGGAGACAACAAGAAGACTTTTTTTTTGTCTGCGCGCCGAAACCAAAAAACAAAACACGATGAAGGGAAGCATCATATTGGGAGTCCTTGCAGTTCTTGCATCGTTCATGTTGGGTAAGATTCATCAATAACCAAAAAAAGATAAAACAATGTGTATATAATGTAATGATAATAATAATCCTATGATGTCAAAATAAAAGCGCTCATTGGAAATTTGTTGAAAAGACTTCAAGGAAATTTATAATTTGTCTTGTATCTAATCCACGAATGTAGATTATTATCCTTTAAATTTATGTACAGAGATTTAATATAAAAAACATATATATATGTTTTTCTTTATGAAGTAATGGTAGTTATGTGCCTTGGATATTTGTAATTTTTCTGGGAAAAAAGGCGCCATTTTGAAGGAATAAAATATGAAACATCAATTCCAGTTCATGCGCAGGCATTTAATGGATGTGATTTCATATGAATCTATGGCAAAATTATTATTTTTGTTCATTTTAAATGCATTTGTTTGATTTTCTTGAAATAGCCAAGAAATATTTCACAGTATATTACAATATTTCACTTTAGTGGATGTAAAGTCATTTAATTCAGAGCTAACGGATCATTTGTATCTAGTTAGATGCATAATTTGTGAATTAACTTATAGAATTTCATGCCTCTATTTGGTTTTTACCCTCGGCTCTCACCACAGGGTATTGTCTTCAGTTCATTGTCCATCTGTCCGTCCGTCATATGTGCAAAAAACTTTGGCATGGACTTTGGCGTGGTCGAAGGGTTTTCAAATGCAGGCACGTGATGTTTCTAGAAAGCAGAAGGTTAAAGGAAACACCAACACCATATTTGGTCACTTATCTGACTCATTATGAACAACAATGGATGTCTAAGGAATCAGAAAACATGGCCGATACTTTAGGTGATCACTGTGTTGACAGGTTTTCTAAAAACTAATTTAAAGTAGTTCAAAAGAAAGCAACAGAGGGAGAAGATGAATAATTATTTTAAAGTTTTTGTCCCGTCAACAGACTTTTGATGTATCAGGTGGAGACAGAAATCTAACTAGAGAAGGAAGTTTGGAAAGGAAATATGTTCCTACACTTTAAAACATCCGCAACCAATAACCAAGGGAACATTTTTCTAAAAAAAAACATGACAAAAACTACAAAAAAGTTCTTGTTGCTTCTATTAAAGTGAAGTCTATCAGTTAATACTGATCTTCATATTTACTTATTTTATGTTTCTGATCCCAAACCAGACTATATATTAACCACAATTCTCTTTTTTGTTACCATTTCTTTGCTAGTTGTATTCAATGGGATTGTTTTTCCCAACTCTGTAGCATCTTGTTTGTATTAAGTCTAATTGAGATTGGCTGATGACTCAACACTTTGGGGTTTTAACAATGAAAAAATACTATTGGAGGAGCTTTTACATGGGTGTGGTGGCTCTCAAATTTTCCAAAAAGGTTTACAAACCCCAAGAAATGTGACAAAAAGTCAATTTAGATCAATTCAACCCTGACTATCAAACTGTCCCAAAAACATTTGATGACGTCTGTGGATATGTTTTAACTCATATCTTCATTTGTGTTTCAGCTGACTCCCTGACATGCAACAAGTGCACCTTTGGTCTGTTCGGCTTTTGTCTTAACCAAACTGAGGAAACCTGTCCAACCAACACCAGCGTCTGTTTTACCGGAAGAGCAAGTAGGTTTTTTTTTTCAAATACTCTGACACATTTTAACGCTTGCTTTTGTGGTGTTTTCTGTAATGTGTGCTTAAACTGTGACACACTCAGCAAAAACGTCATTTCCTCACACCCTTTTCTTTTCAAACATTATCTACGAGGCGTGATTGAACCAAAATGACTTTCAAACACTGTGACACAGCACACACCCACAGATTAATTACAGAAAATGACCCCTATGTGATGTTATTTGTGTCTGTATTTGGTATAAAGTCACACATTTCGATATAAACCACAACAAAAAGCACATGATTTCAAGTGATGAGTGTGAGGTGAGGTAATTAAATAGATGCACTATTAAACAGACAAAAGGGGAGTTTGGGTGTCACGTGTTAAACCAGTATTTCCAGTCTTGGTAGTTTATCTGGTTTTAGGCTAATTGTTGAAGAGTTGGAGGGAAAGAAATGAGTGTTGCAAGAACCATTTAAGAAAACGCGGGGGTACTGTGGAAAATATGAAATGACAAATGAAAGGATTTGGTTCATTCTATTTAGTTTTGCATCACTTCAGTCCAAAACATATGTAAAACGCAGGCTGCTAGTCTTCTGGAAATCTTACTAAAACCTATATTCAGCCTTTATGTTTGTCTGCGGGTCTGATTGAAGGATTTTGTCATGAATTGTATGTAATTTGTCATTATAATGGTGTATTTATAACCTTATCATACATCGATTGAAAAATCTGATACTACGATTATATTTGAAATAAAATACTCTTACTAAGATTATTTTCATCAAAGCAAATCTAATTTTAGGAAAATATGTGTATAATTCATGTCATTTTGTCTATATTTTACCATTAATAAGGTGCAACAATATTGTACTTAGAGCAGACTTGGGGCCACACATGTGAATACTATCAAAAAAGTAATGTACGTACTTAAATTAACAACCAAAAATAATAGAAACAGTGGGATGTGGACGTATGCAGTATGTGGGTAGGTGAAAACATGATGTAATGCATGTTCTTTGGTGCAACAAATCAAACAAAGAAAATACAAGACAGAAGAAAGTAAGCTAGAAGAAACTCCTGCTGGGAGAGTGAGACAGGCTGGAGGTGCAGTCTTTTGTGCCCCCTTAAAGCCCCGCCCACATAGACAGGTAGAGGCACATGTCCCTCCCTTTCCACATACCAGACCATATGTGGTCAACACCCTAATATTTACAACAGACTGTTTGATTTGATTATATTTCATGACAGCTGGTGTGCTTTGAGTGCTTTAATAATATCTCTATCTCTGTTTCTCCTCAGAATTTCCTACTGTAACCAACTTTGTGGGGTTCAATACACAAGGCTGCCAAGAACCTTCTGCATGCACCAATACGACAACGGGAACATTGTTGGGTGTCACCTTTCAGACCACAATCGAGTGCTGCTCAACAGACAAATGCAACCCCGTCACGATCAGTGGCGCTCCATCCACGAAGTTGAGCGTCAGTGTCGCCATCACTGCAGCTGTTCTCGCCTCTGTGTGGGGAAGCATGCTGTAAAATACAATACTACCCCCCCCCAAAAAAAAAAAAAACAACAACTGCTCCTTCAACTAATTTGTTCAATGATCATTTATGCAGAACCACTGTAAAAACACTATAAAATACTAACAGACTGTTCGTGCTTATAGTGTTAACAGTTCTATGCTGCAACATAAAAGTCTGTGACACGCCTATTTTTGAAACTTTGTCAAGTTAAGGTTTTCTAATGATATATTATTAAAAAAAAAAAAACTCAGGTATGGAAGTCGATCAATGAGATATTTCAGGGAAAAATTGAGTTTGTAATTCTTCCATGCTGATGTTGTTCTCTCTCTCTTTTTTTTTTTTTAAATCAAGTTGTATTTATCCACTTTCTGCTTTGTGTCTCATTTCACAGAACTTTAATATGAAAATAAAGAAAACTTAAAAAAAAAAAAAAAAACAACAACAACAATATGTTTTTCCCTTGTGGTAATTGCAATTTAAAAAAAAAAAATCTCAGTCCATCATTTATTCTATATTGAAATATATATTTCAAACTAATCAGTGCAATTCAGAACAACAGGTAATACAAATAAAAACAAAATTAAAGTATTAACTGACTTAAGCAAAACAGTAGTACGTCAATAAAACACAGCTGGATTAGGTGTCAGTGGTAACTGATCTAATCAGCATTGACTCTTACTAAGGGGCTTGACTATTTATTATGTTAAAAATATTTACACGATTAGTTGTTACATTTTGTTCGCAAAGTTAGAAAGAACTGTATAAAGTAAAGTCTGGTGTTGATTTTACAGATGGATCCAATAATAGTCTTTAAAGGGTTTTTATGTAGAATTCATATTCCAGATACGCAAACTGTACCATGCAGTAAATCAAGTACAAAGCTCATTGGTTACATATATGCGTATTGATATCATCAGGTTATCTTCTTGTCAGTTAAAACCACCCTTTGTCTTATAATCAGCACATGCTACATCAGCTGATAGTTTACATGATAACCGTTAGTTCAGCCCGAATTTTTTTGTTTTCTTAACAGAGAACAGTCGCAGTAAAATCTCCTCTGTTTTTTGTATAGTTTATGTATTGTGTTGTGTGTCAGTATCTGCACAAAAGATACGTTTGGAACTTAGTTGATTTCCGTATTCTATTGCTTATCTATCACCAAGAAACACACTGTTAGCGTGGGCTGTTTATTACCTCAATAGACGACAGAATTATTCTTCCTTCTTCCTTCCTTTAGTACCTTCTTGTACCTTTGTCTGTTCTTGTTAAGTACATAAATATCTCATATCGTGATCGTCAGTCATATTTCAAAACACCAAATTATATCAACAAATAATGTAAACTTTAATTGTAATTAACCTAAACTGGAAGGATTTCATAATGTCGTAGACTTGTGAATTATCTTAATAATAGGATAATATACTCAGGTGTCACAAGCTGCACTAAAGATGCTTTTGGAATGATCTCAATAAGGTCAGAGGTGTCACAGATTAGTCTGAATCATGGATCAAAAACAGAGAACATGGTCAAAGATAATAACATCACAGAATAACTTCATACCTTCATTTATAGTGTTGATTCACTGCTGGCTTTGGTAAGTGTATGTGTATTCTGGAAGAGGCAAGAGGGGGTTGGAGTCTGGGCGGATCGTCATGATCCATATAAATAGAATTCCCCATTATAATTATTGCCATAAAATTTAT
>JAPSES010087484.1:0-23176 GCA_029822895.1 Maxillicosta whitleyi | reverse complement strand
ATTAGTACCATTACTTCATCATTACATTAGTACCATTACTTCATCATTACATTAGTACCATTACTTCATGGTACCAGAACAGAGCAGGTCCACTCACTGTTCATACACAGCTGGACCTTACAGACCCTGTAGAACCACATTGGACCTGAGACTGTTCCCTCACTGTAACTATTACTGTCACTGTCTCGTAATGTGTGCGGAAAACACCAAAAATAGTCACTTGCCCGATAAAGGGTTAAGAATGAGATAGTGTGAAAGTTTGATAAGGATGGCAGGATTTTTTTGTTATTGGATACATAATAAATAAATAATGGAGAAGAGAAGTGAACTGAATCCGGACAGCGAAGGAGACAATCGTTGCATTAAGTCCAGTCGATATCACTGTTTGTGTGTTTTGGTGCAATCAACTTTTTTGTTTCTGCTATTGTTTCAGGCTGCTTTGCCGACACGAGAAACTCTTCAGATCGATATGAGAAAGAGAGGGGAAGAGTATTGGTTTTATCTGAGGCGTTACAGTATGTTGATTAATTGGATTTCACACAGCGGAGATTGAGGAGAGAGCAAATAGAGGGGAAGCAGACCAAAGAGGAGAAGAAGAAGAAGATGAAACGATGAGCAGAGAATCACAGAAACAGCAGAGATGCACACCTTTTTATGGAGAATAGGCTGATTATTTCAGCTCATAAACATTACAGACTGTCTTTTACGGCAAAATCACATCAGTAATTTTATCAAACAAGTATCCACGTGGAGGAGTGGACAAAAAAAAGAGGAAAAGTGGAGGAAAAATAGAAAATAAAACAAAAGGGGAGTAAAGAAATGACGGAAAAAGGAGTGAAATGAAAGATGGAAAGACAACACAAAACAGTATTAAAAAAAGGAATAAAAAAGTTCATAAAAGACAGACATAAAAGAGTAAAAACACAGTTGTAATAGTGGGATGCAGTAAATATATTTTCTAAAAGGCAGGTGTATCACATGACCCAAAATACATCATTTAATTTCCAGACAATTATACAATTATATACGATATAATGTGTGATACTGTACATTTTTTTCGAAACTCAGAACATAATTTGTATAAAATGTTCATGTAAAAAGCCTATTGTTTTTCTATGTGATTAAAATATATGTATAAAAATATATAAGACAAACGTATGAAACATAAAAAGTGAGGAAATATTTTAATTTGTGTTATAGTCGCACACCAAATAAATATAGGCCTAAAATGTGAACATGAACTACAAAACCAAATATATATTTCTCTTTATCAGAAGAAATATAAATTAATAATACCACCAAAAAGTCTCCATATGTTTTTCAGTCTTATGTATGTTGAATTTAATCAATTGTTTTCAAGCTACTCAAACGGAAGTACAAATGTGTCTCCAAAATGCTCTTTATTGAGGAAAACTATGTTATAGTCGTGGAAAAAATTATTAGATTACCCTTGTTTTTTGTTGTTTATATGGGGTTGTAAATCACATATATTTATTTACCAGTATCTTTAATAACTGATGAGAAGATACAGTGAATATGTAAAGAAATCTGTGCTCTAAGGTAAATAAGTCAGTCATTAAAATAGATGCTGTTGAAGAAACAGTGGGGGAAAAAATTATTAGACCACCCTACATTTGTTTGGACAAATATAATGGTAACAACAAAAACATAACAAAAATAGTTTAATTTCAGAGCTGATATATATCCATTTAACATGTTTTCTTGATAAAAAACAAAATCACTTCAGTTCTTACATCAATGTCTATGTCATTGGACTGATAAAAACAGTGCTTTTATTCATTCCATGTTTTCTTTTCTGTCTGTTTTGGTCACATGACACACACAGGAGTTTGTACTGGATTGCTTAACCTTTATTTTTGGTGACTGTTATTAGTCTAATAATTTTTTCCATGACTGTATAGGTCCAAATTGTGAACAAAAACTTATATATATTATATTATATTATATTATATATTGTGTATATATTATATATAGTTGTGAGTATTTATAGATTATTGTGATAGTATGTGACTGATCTGACCCACTTGAGAATCAATTGGTCTGAATGTGCAATCTGACCTAAAATAATTGTTAATATCACAATATCTATTTTTATATTTCACAAATTCATCACAAGGGCCAGACTGGACCCTTTGGCAGGCCAGATTTGGACCCCAGGCCACATGTTTGACACCTGTGATCTAAATGAATAAAAATATTGTCATGAAGAGTGTGATATATCACACAAAAAACCCTACATGATAACACATTATTCATGTTTATTATGATAGATAGATATATCATCATGTTGCACATCCCCGTTTTCAATACAAGCACATAAGCATATTCTAAACATATTCTAGTAAATACAACCACGTTTCCAAAGGTTTTCTGCTGATACTAAGATGAGCTCCTAGAGTGAACTGTCTACTCATTTCATCTGCTCAAAGCACTAAAGAGCCCTTAACCTCACATCCACATCGGGTTCCTGCTGTGCCTGCAGCTCAGTACTTACAGACCAGGACTCAGTGGTGTAGGATCCTCCCCCATCAGCTCTGCCATTAAGAAGAACTACAAATCCCAGCAGCAGAAGTCGACACAGCACCGATGGTGTCGTACAACCAACCGGTCCTCTGAATACATTTTAACAATGTGACCAGGAGGACACAACCTGCCCCTGGAAATGTTAACACCTGCCCTAACACACACCCAAACCCACTGGCGATGACGTTCTAAACACAAAAACATAAACACACACACACTTCCTGGGAGCCAAAGGTCACACAGGGGTCACCTGCTGCTGCAGCTCGGCAGGATTTACATCCTGATTTCCACCTCGCTCTGGGTGGAACTGAGGGGAAAGAGCCACAGCTTGGAAGTGAAGCCAATGCATCTAAGTGTCTTTAAGTGTAATACCTCTGGCGGCCACTAGGGTTCGGATCCCACAGACTTACACTGGACTGCCCTCTAAAAATAATACAGCAATATTTTTGTTTACTTCAAAAAGTCAGTCTCATCTCATTTGTTTTATTTTGACCCCTAATAAATGTGCTAGTGATTCACCTGTAAATTACACTGGTAACTGTGTAACTGTTCTATTTATGTTTTATTTTTGTAAATATTGTATCTTTATATCTTACTTGTTTTACTTTTTTTTTGTAATATTTTATACATTTGCACTGAAAGGAGACGTTCCAATTTCGTTTTACAATGTGAAATGACAATAAAGGGCATTCTATTCTATTCCATTCTATTCTATTCTGTTCTATTATTTCACAAATGTATCTTACCTTATTTTATTTTATTTTATCTTATCTTAAAGTGAATGTAATGTGCAGATTAATGTTATTATTATTAATGAAAACTAATAAAATGACCAAAACTAGAATTGAAAAAACATTTTCGTTAACTGAAATAAATTTTAAAAAAAACTCTAAATAAAAGAAGGGGAAAAAAACACACAACTGAAACTGTATTGTATGATAAAATTAACTATTAACGTCTTAATTAAGTGGGTTACACTGCTGACTTTGGCGCGGAAGGTTGCCAGTTCGAATCCCAGGTGGGCCCTTGGGCAAGGCTATACATGCCTATAACTTGTAAGTCATTTTAGATAAAAGCATCAGCCAAATGTAATGTTCTAATGTAATGTAATGTAAAATATCGGGATGCATATCGCGTTGAATACCATAATGCACATATATCGCGTTATGTATCGTATTGTGACCCCTATATCGGGATATGTATCATATCGCGAGGTTGTTGGTAATAACCACCCCTATTAGAAACTATCAAACCTTCTCTAAAAATGTATAAAACTAACCACAAATCCGACAAATCCAAAACTATTATATAATGTAGTAGCTCTGCAACAAACATTAATTTTAATTCATTAACTCAGCTGATCAGCTTCAACGTCATCAGAAACAAACGCAGACAGTCAGAAGACGCGTCTCATTTCTCTACAAACATAATATATAATGTGCCGTATATGGGAAACTGGTCATGTGACCCCCTTATTGAATTGACTGCACTGACTTTGCTGTGATTCCTCATGAAAATAAAGAATGCGTTTTATTTGCTTTATGATTATTGGTGCCCAGTTTTTGGTGGCTTTGATCCAAAATAGCTTCTAATGGTATTAAGTTTAATAAATCCATGTTGGCTCAGTGTAACTATACCGCACATTTACGGCGCAGATCGGTTCAATACGTTCCTTTATCCCCTCCGCACGTCCTTATCGTCCATCACCGTCTTTGATTAAAACTCCTTCTCTTCCTCTCATCTGTCTTTCTTCCACGTCAATCATCCATTTCATTATCCTACATCTATCATTTCCTCTTTCTGCGTTCCTCTGTTTCTATACGTACTGTGTGTCTGTTCCCATGTGGCATCATTCCAGCCTTTTTTCCTACTTCCTTTATGTGTTATTTTACGAGCTTAGTTCCAAGTCTTAGCAGGTAAACTCATTACGACATGACTTGAAAAATGAAGGAGTGAAAAAAAAGGAAATTTGGCAGAAGAAGCACTAGCGCTTCAGAGATGTACATTAGTTTAGGTTGAATTTAACAAGAGAGCAGTAAAATATGGAGGGCACTTAAAGCCTGCATTAACAGCAAACATGAGTAAACTGAAACTCAGTGAGTAAACAGGCGTAATGGAATAAAAGACGAAAGATGTTTCAAATGAATGCTAGTGGTTTGGGAAAAAAATGCTAAATTCAAGTCATTGAGAAAATATAGAAATTGAGGTGGGAAAATGCAAATAAAAATATCAACAAAAACACGATTATTATAGAAAATGTATCACTGTTATCATTATGGATAACACTGAAAATGTGATTATCATCCTCTTTGGTTCCAAACGCTACTTTAGTGTCCATTTTTTTTATATTTAACCTTTCTTACATGATTTAACACCATTTATCAGAATATTATCCTCTATATTTTGCATTTTTCTAGTGTAAATTATGAATTTTCCCATATTTAATTCACTGATCATGTGGATGTTTATAAAAGCTCAGATTAAAGCTGAAGGGAATTATAGTAGAAACAGAGAAAACTGAAGAAAAAGTGGCTTTTTCAGAAAAATATATCAATAAGTGAATGTAAATCAAGGGTCTTGTGATTTATCACCATTTATTGTATTGTTATCCTCTGTATTTTGTGTTTTTGCAGTGACAATCAGGTATTTTCCTACATTTAATTTACTGATCATGTAGATGTTTATAAAGTTCTGTTTCTTTTTAACCTCTTTTAAGTGATTTATTAGTTTTGTTGTAATATTATCTTCTGCATTTTGCTGAATTTTCAGTGAAAATCCTTTTTTTTTTTGCTTATTATGTAAATGCTCATTAAAGCTCAGATTAAAATAGATGGTTATTTTATCAAAAACAGACAAAACTAACGAAAAAATGACTTTTTCTATAAATTATTTCATTAACAGAACATAAACCCAGTGTCTCCATCCACTTTCATTGATCCAACTCCATGGGTTTTACTAGTGAATCAATGTTGTAGAAGATGACGGTGTTTCCATGGTAACTACTACTGATCGCCATGAAAAGATGATAAACTGTATTTTACATATCAATACATGTAAATAATCGTTGTAAAATGCAGTTTTTCATATTTTCCTGGTGATCAAATATGACCCATTTGGATGTTCAGAGGCTCCGTAGTTACCATGGAAACACCTTCATCTTCTACAACATTGATTCACCAGTAAAACCCATGGAGTCGGATCAATGACAGTGGATGGAAACACTGGGTTTATGCTCAGTAAAGGATATATTTGCTGATAAAACTCACTTTTTTCCTCAGTTTTCTCAATTTCTGATATAATAACAATCAATTTTAATCAGAGTTTTTATGAACATCAACATAATTAGTGAATTAAACGTAGGAATGACAGCAGTTGTAGATGTTTGGTGTTATGTTCAATGACAAATTATGTTGGGCAAAAAAAATCCCCTTTTCATTCTTTTTTTTCTGATTTGATCTAATCATCTTTGAATCTACTCTGACTTGTTACAAACATCTACATGATCAGTCCATTAAATATCAGAAAATACTTAATTGTCACTGAAGAATGCAAAATTCAGAGGATAATATTAACATAAACGGTGATAAGAAAAGAAACTAATAACAATAATTTGGCAATTGCGACAAAAATAGACGTGTGTCTTTAAGGGCTAAGTAAAAATATGTCAGCATTACGATGTTATACAGTGTTTTTAGTTTCATATTACTGCTGCATCATTTCCATCATTCATTCAACCTTTATTTAAGTCTCAAGAGATGCTCGTTTTCAATGTCAAGAGGAAAACAAAACAGAATAAATACATAGAAATGATAAACAACAAACAAACAAGCAAACAGAACGGAGCGTAATTAAAAACAGTTCAATTGACGACGGCCTCAAAAATGGTAATATTCAAGTACTGTAAATACTTCAGATTTCTGTCCTGAAAATACTATAAAAGCAAATAACGGAGTTTGGGAAATTAACGCTACACATCGACAAATAATCCGTCACATTGTCTGCTGCAGGTGGGAAAAAGATCTTTACCACATCAAATAAGAGTGAGGGGAAACGTGTGGGTGGAGGTAGATGTGTGTGAGAATGACAGGAGGGAAAGGTAGAGAATGAGATCTGAGAGAGCTGTACAGTTTGATGGGAAACGAGACAACGAGCTCATTAAGAAAACGCAGGAAAACATCCATATTCAGATGGAGTTAGACACAAGGTTAACGCAAAGTGAGAATAAAAGCTTGACTGAAACACACACTCCTAACACAGCACTCTGAAAATGCCTTTACTCTCACACAGCTTAAAAATAAACCCTTATACAGTGTGTGTGTGTGTGTGTGTGTGTGTGTGTGCGTATACATATATACATATATTAAAACAAACGGCCCACAATTCACAGCAAAAAAAAAAAACAGCATTTACATAAAGTGTCTCGTAATTAAACTGCAACGCTAACAAGCTTCTTGCCTCCACAGAAAGAAAAAGAAGCTTTGACCATGAGAATGGAAATTCAACCGGATTACATACGACACACAAGACTCACTACGAACGGAGTACAATGCTGACCTTCACAATAACAGCCCGTTTTTTTGTTGTTGTTTGTTTTTTTACATTTTAGTCGCATTTTTCAAAGTAAATCGGCTTATACGTAAGTTATATGTAAGAGGAAAACATAAAATGGAAATATTTCTTATCGTGTAAAAAAAATATAGATTAGGAAGAATTTGCTGAATCTAGGACAAAATAGTGCAAAAGTCTTTTATTTTGTTGTAAAAAAAAAAAAAAAATTAAAAAAAAATACTACATGCAGTTTCCCCTGAAGCTGGAAGAAAATATTTTTACCGCTTCTCATGAAATGATTTATTTTTGACAGATAAAGTGGGACTGGGACTCAGTATGTAATCACTGAATCTGGTCACAGCTGATTACTGATGTGTATAAATCGAAATAAAAAAGAGGATTGTGTCTGAAAACAAAATAATTCCAACTTTACAAACAACAGTGTTGAAATATAAAGCTGAATTTGAAAATTAATTGTCAGTAATTGTCTTATTTTGGCAGCATATTCATGCTTAGGGGCTTTTTATTTTAGCTTTTCGTTTATGTATTCACTATGAAATTTGCTTTTTTTTTTTTTTTCTTTACTTTACTGTTGAATTCATACAACATTCAATACTGTTATCATTATGGATAACACTGAAATTGTGATTATCATCCTGTTTGGTTCCCAGCGGTACTTTAGTGTCTGTTTTTATATATATTTAACCTTTATTAGATGATTTAACACCATTTGTTATAATATTATCATCTATATTTTGCATTTTTCTAGTGTAAATTATGAATTTTCCCATATTTAATTCACTGATCATGTAGATGTTCATAAAAGCTCAGATTAAAGTCGAAGGGAATTATAGCAAAAACAGAGAAAACTGAAGAAAAAGTGACTTTTTCAGAAAAATATATCAATAAGTGAATGTAAATCAAGGGTCTTAACTTTACTTAACTTTTCTTAAATGATTTATCACCATTTATTGTATTGTTATCTTCTATATTTTGTGTTTTTGCAGTGATAATCAGGTATTTTCCTACATTACATTCCTACAAAATAATTCTAACTTTACAAACAACAGTGTTGAAATATAAAGCTGAATTTGAAAATTTTAAAAAGTAAAAAATAAAATAATTGTCTTATTTTGGCAGCATATTCATGCTTAGGGGCTTTTTATTTTAGCTTTTTGTGTATGTATTCACTATGAAATTTGCTATTTTTTTACTTAACTGTTGAATTTTTGATGAGACAGATGGATAAATTTAGAGGCAAAGATGATATTTTCTAAAAGATGCTTTAACATTAGACACAGCGATAAGCGGTGAGGAAGGAGTAGAGCGGGGGCAGGATGGTGGTGGTGGGGGTTGTGGGTAACTTTATAGCTCCGTGACAGATACTACGATGCACTGTAAGTCAAAGCTGGACTGCACATGGACCTTAACCAGCCAAGGACAAACAAAGAGGACACACACTCACACTCACACCCAACTCCACTCCTCACAGGGAAGTCCCCTGTTGGTGTTTCACCTCTAAAGACTTCACATGTGATGTATCGCCACATCTCCACCAGCGAATGAAATCGCCTTTCAATGCTTCCACTACATAAATTGTTCTTACTACCTCAGTCATGATTACAGTTTGATGGGGGTTTGGAAAAGTCAGTATGTAGGTCGGTGACCTCACGCCTGCTCACATGACAAGTAGGAAGTAAAGCTTTAGGCGTTTGCATAACCTGCAGAAGTCTGACATAGATGGACAAAAGTATTGGGACATGTTGGATTCAGGCGTTTCTTTACAGTGAAGTGATGGTGATGTGAAGAGAGAGAAAGAAAGGAAGAAAGAAAGAGAGAAAGGAAGAAAAAAGACAGAAAGAATGAAAGTAGAGAAGAAAGAAACAAAGAAAAGAAAAACATTAACAAACAAAAGAATGAACAAATAAACAGAAAAGACCAAATGAACAAAAGAAAGACAGACAGAACCAAAGTAAGAACAAATTAAAGTAAAAAAGAGTGAAAGAGCAAGCAAACAAATGGATGAAAGAAAGAACCAAAAATTGAATGAATTGAATGAACGAACAAAAGAACAAATGAACGATAGAAAAAACAAAACATGAACAGAAGACAGAAAGAAACAGAAAGAAACAAAGCATGAGAATAAACAAACAAAAGAAAAACGTAAAGAACTAAAGGAAGAACAAATAAACAAATACATTAACCAAAGAATTAAAGAATGAATAAATGAACCAATGAACAAAAGAACGAACCAACAAAAGAAATAAACAAACAAAAGAAAACGGAAAAAACTAAAGAAAGAACAAATAAACAAATACATTAAACAGCGGATGAAAGAATGAACCAATGAACAAATGAACAAAACAAACAAACAAACAAAAAGTAAGAACACACTCAGACAGAGGGAATAAAAGCGTGAATGAGTTTTTCGAATTTTCCGAGTCGTTTCCAGTTGAAATGTGGGAAAGGTTTCTGTCTCTGAACAAATCGGACTCAGACTTTTGGGCAAAGTTTCCCTTCAGTTTCTTCGCTGCATCACAGAATTATTTTGGACTTTTCATTCCCACAGCCTGGATCCTTCATCAAAGCCAAAGTTGCAGTTACACAACTCCAAAAAGTTGAAGCTGCCCTGCTTGACGTCCAGTAGACGAGTCCAAAAATAAGGCGTATAAAATAGTCCTTCAGTCCTTGAGTGTCATTCCCAAAGGCTGGCGCTGCCGTCTCCACTCCTGGGCTTTCATGAAGCCGGGTGGCATCAGGGCGAGCGTTCAGAGCCAGCTTCCACTCTTTCCTGTAGTGACTCAGGCCTCTGTGGCCGAGGATGAGTCACTCCAACGGTTCCTGGATCGATATTCAAAAGACGGGCAGACATGAATCAAAAAACAATGAGTCAGTGTCAGAGAAAATCACCTCGCAGCCTTTTAGAAAATATGCACCAACTCGCGCCGTCTCTCGTTCTCATTTCCTCTGACACTGATTTGTTAAAGGAACTGTCGTCTCTTTTAGTTTTGTTGTGTAATGTTCGACTAAAGAAAAGTATGAGTTTCATTCTTTCCCTATAGATATAATATAAAGTTATAATGAACTTTACATTTGGCTGGGGTGTGTACGGGGATATATCGTCGCGGGTCTCTTCACGATACGCGCATCGATACGAAGGCATCAGTATCGATATTTTACATTCAACAATTAGTTTATCAAGTTTCTGAAACGGCATCTGCCTTTGCATGTTTTAAGTTTATCAAAGTCATCTTTATTTGTGCACTACGGCCAAGTTCTTAATGCAGTGTTTTACATGAACTACAGTGGAATTGTTGTTCTACAGCAAAATAAAAAATAACATCTGGGTATACATGTGTCTGTTTTCTGTAAAATGTTAAAAAAAAAAAAAAAAAAGTAAAAAGTGTAAAAATGAATAAATAATAAAAAATATAGGCTTAAAATATCAGGATGCATATCACGTTGAATACCATGTACAGGGATCACATATAGCACATATATCGCGATACTTATCGTATCGTGACCCCTGTATCGGGATATGTATCGTATCGTGAGGTTGTTGGTAATACCCATCCCTATTAAAAACTAGCAAACCTTCTCTTAAAATGTATTAAAATTAACCAAATTCGATGTTTAAAAAGTCAAAACTAAATAAAATTAAACTATAATGACAAATCCAAAACTATTAAATAATGTGGTAGCGCTGAGACAAACATTAATTTTGATTCATTAACTCAGCTGATCAGCTTCAACGTCAGAGGACACGTCTCATTTCTCTACAAACATAATACATAATGTACAGCATATGGGAAACTGGTCATGTGACCCCCTTATTGAATTGACTGCACTGACTTTGCTGTGATTGATATGTACCGGAATGCACACATATCGCGATACTTATCGTATTGTGACCCCTGTATCAGGATATGTATTGTATCGCGAGGTTGTTGACAATACCCACCCGTAGTAAACAACAACAAGCACAAGCCAATAAAGGTATGAAAGAGCCAAGGATGGAATGATAAGCCCCGCCCTCCCTGTACTGTGACCACACCATGCATTTGTAAAGTGCTTTAAAACTGTGGATATTTCGCCTTTGTTTGTGCTGCAGATCCAGGCCGCTCCACAGTTTCACCCACATACACACAGACAGAAACTCTTCCTGGTAGGTCAAAACTTGGGAAAGCCTCTTATGCTATAAATATTCTCTCTAAGTGCAACAAACCTTTTGTATGTTATTTGGTAGTGATTTGTTAAACGCTTTAAATAGGATTAACAGGGTGTAATATTTCACAAGGTCATGAATCTTAAATAAGTTTGATTGAATAAACAGATTATTTCTACGTGTTAGAAATTCAGCCTTGCGTCTGATCCTCACCGCTCATTTTTGTCGTATGAATAATGGGCGTACGGAACATTGATAAATTGATAAATATTCGATTTTTGCTTTTTGTTGGTGTAAGCTGTTGACTGTAGCAAAGAGTATAGACACACCATTTCAGTCTATCGTGGTGGTGAGGTAACTCTCTTTTGCGATGAAATAATCAGCTCTGGGAAATATAAGATCTTCAGGCGCAGTAAGATCGCATTAAAACAGGAGGAAATAATGTGGATGTTGATGATGTTTCTGCAGGTTTCATGCAGCTGTTTTTGATGGATGGAAACATGTTTAAGTGCTATGAAAAATCATAATGGTCACGTCCTATAATCATGGTCATGTGATTATGTAATAGCTGTGATAGACCTATACCTCTATACTTCTTATGCTCCTATTTTTATCTTCGGATACACACACACACACACACACACACACACACACACACACTTACTGTAGAGGAGCTATCTACAAGATTGATCGGAACTCATTCCGTGTCCTATAATAGACGAGTATTAAAAAGTTTCCTCCCTCTCATGCTATTTGTGAAATTGAATGGAAGGTAAAATGCATGCCAGAATTAGAAATGGGTTTCCGGTTTTAAGAGTGTGTGTGTGTGTGCGTGCGTGTGTGTGTGAGTGCATGTTTGTGCGAGAGTGATTTGTTTGCATGTGTGGATGCAAAGGAGATCCACCCACACTCACTTTCACACCTTATTATTTGCAGAAAAGACTTTATCACCACTCAGTCAGATTGCATTTTATTAAACAGTTAAATGGCTGGTAAATAACAGAGACGGGATATTAAATGCGCACGAATAAAATTATATGTTTTGTCATATATTTGTAATTTATACGTTAAATATCCGTCATCTCTTCATGTTTCCTCTCCATAATGTCCATTTGTGATTTGGGTTTTAATCTGAATGCGTACATTATCCAAATCCAGAGATGGTCTTTTTAACGCAAAATGACCCCTTTGTTTTATTATTCATTGCAGAGCATAAGTCAGTATTTCATTGGACATGTTTCTATCAAATGGAGTACAATATAAGTTATAAAGCAGGGGTATAAACCTCATTTTAGGTCTGGAGCCACCTAATATGATCTCAGCATGTAAATCAAGTCAGACCAGTAAAAACGGTTATGAAAAAGTTTATATCTACAAATATGGGTGTGTTTTGGCAAGAATCTGACAATACGATACAAATCACAATACTGGGATCGTGATACTATATATCATGATACTGTTAAAAAAGGCAAATTTTGTTTGTTTTACAGTCATTCGAGTTTAAGATCCTGCTCAAATGTTCATATTCTATTAGTTCATCATAACATCATAACATTATTTTTGTGCGATCCCAACAAATGAACTAACATCTACCTCTCAGACAGTAAAAAATGCTTTTAGGATGCTTCAAATAACCACGAATTAATAAAACTGTGTTAAATAATAGGCTAATAAATAAAATATAAACAATAAAGAAAAACAAAAATTAACTGCCGCTGTATCTGCGTTTGATTAAACACCTAAAAATACTGTATCCATACGCTAGCCTACTTTTTAATATCAATACAGTTTTTCCTTATAGTGGGATAAATAAAGTATATCTATATATCCAGAAATGAAATATCACAATATATTGCAGATATATTTTCTTACACCCCTATCTACAAAGCATCCTTTAAAATAATGAGAATATAAATGAATAACCTAACAATTTTAACAATATTATGCCTAAGATTAGCATTATTTTAACATGTGCATTACAACTTATATAACACAGTGGAAATACAAAGGTACAAAACATTTAGTAACAGGCAGAATATTGTTAACATTGCTCTTATTTACTCTTAAGGCATGTTTGCCTTCCACAAACTCATCCCACAGGCTGGTTTGGACCCTCTGATGGACCGGTTGTGGTCCATGAGCCATAAGTTTAACACCCCTGCACTAAAGCACAACGTAAAGAGTCCACTCTTAGAGTCAAGCATTTGTTTATACGCTCATTTTTAAACACTTAAGGAAGTATAGGGTTTGTAAAAAGATGTGTTAAAGCAATAAATGCTTTAAGCAATGAATGGGTTATTTCCACTAAAACACTGGATGGCACTTCATTTTGAAAGGAAAGGAAAGGAAAGGAAAAAATAAAAGCTTTTAATACGAGTCTCCTGCAAATAAAGGTGCCTGGTACCTTCTGCTACTGAGATGAATAATAAAAACATGTGTCAATATTTAAGAAAATACATTGAATATAAATTACATGGAGACATTTAGCCATAAAGACCAAAGAGGATAAATGAAATTGTTATTATTCTTTCATATGATTTTTCTGTATTAATAATTAGCCTTCTCTGGATGCTTTTATTTTGAAAGGTCAAAGGAAGCGTTGCATTTGTAAAAACACACATTGCACATGGTTTTTACACTTCTCACACTCATTCTGTGGAGGAAATTAGTAACAAAAAAACAGCATCTGATACAACCCTCCTTCAAATACAGGCCTGGCTGGTACTTTCTGTAGCTGGAGTGAATAATAAAGGGCACTATTTGACAAAATACTTTAAATATGAATAAGATACAGAGTTTTTACCATAAAGCCCAACCCTCTTAAGAATAAATAGCTAAAACTGATATTATTTCTGGCATGAAAAAGCATGATTTCATATGATTTTTCTGTATAATTAGCCGTCTCTGGTTCATATGTATGTGCTATGCTGTAGCCTGGCTGCTCACCATATGGCAGCAGGGACATGGAGAATCTCTTGCTCTCTGGTTTTCTCTATCTGTGCCAAGCTCCGTTGTTCCTCCTCCATCCCTTCCCCTCTCTGCACTTCCGTCAGAAAACTCACCATGCTGAGCTGCTCTAGTGTACTCTCACCTCCCCCACTCCCTCCTTCCATCGTTTTTCGTCTTATATCACACTCTTCCTTATTACATGTGTCCGATGCAAATAATTTTCCATCTAATTTCCAAATAAGTCTTTACAGAATTGGTTCTAAATATATTTTTGAATGCTGCCATAGACCTGGTTTTAAGGGAAATCCCAACAAAAAAAAAACAAAAAAGATGATTCACACCAAAACTGACAGCTGTGATTTAATATACAACAGCACAAACCAACTACGAACCTTCCTTCTCTATTACACTTTTCTCTTCTCTACTCATTTCTACACTTCTCACCTCCCCCTCCTCCTCTTTCTCTGGATATACTTCTCTGACTGCCTTTCCACCCACTCACTCCTAATTCGCATTCTTTCACTCTCTCTCTATTTCTGTATACTTTTCTAAAACGCCATATTTGTTTGAAATGGTGCTTAACTTCCTATATGAGATCGGAATGTCTCTCTAAAGTCAATTATCAAACATTTTTAGGGCATTTTCCACCTAATTTTATAACTACTCTGTCACTGTTTCTGAACACTGTAAATCCTGGAAGCACCATCAAGACGAACTTGTTATGAGTGTAAAAACCATAATGTATTAACTAAACTCATGCACATTAATGACTGCCAAATGTTAAACAGAGTTGTGACAGAGTGGATGAGTCATTCTAATTATGTTTGTGAAAATCAGATGGAATGTTTTCTTAATCTTTCTGCGAGTACAGATTCATTCTTTGTGATTAAAAATATGTTCAATAGATTCATTTTAGTCAGACGGTTTATGGTCATAGTGATTCATTTATGTAATGATAAAATGAAAATTATTGAAACTATACTGTAAGTAGTTGAATGAAATGTATTTCTTGCAAAAAATTACAGCATTTACAGCAAAATTTACAGGTTTTTCTACTTCTATTAAAGATAGTTAGCAATGTCCAAAACCAACTAATTCTACATCTAGAAATTATTTCCCATTGCTTGTTTTTGTAGCTTTAGTAATATTTTTTTATCTATATAATGAATAGGCTCAGTTTAGTTGTAGTTTTAGCACATGAATTACTAAATATAAGCTTTTTTATGAAATACATACATACATACAAATAAATACATACTTTTGTCCAAATAATCAAATACTTGGTTAAATTTAGCTAATGTAAACAATAATGCTAAACTGACAAAGCTACTGCTAGCTTATGAGTTCAATTCAGCTAATATTAGCTATTAAGCTAAATGCAGGCACTGTGTGCGCTAGCTCTTTAGCTATTGTTACCTAGAGTGATACATTTACCAACTGTTACCAAGTGAGCTAAATTAGATAACATTAGCTATCAACATTAGCTGATGTTAGCTAACTAAATGTAGCTGGTTTAGCAAGGGAGCTAGCATGTCCATCCAGTCAGACTCAGGGGAAATTCCAAAGTTGAAGTAAAAACAGCTATAAACTGTGGATCTTTTAGAACAATGTTTGTGGCTGCAATTATTTATACATAGCTGATGTTGAATTTCACTTCCACTGTGCACACTTTAGAAAAAAAAAGCACAGCACTTTATGTTACAATAAATCTTATGCTCCATTTCTGTCAATAAAAGCTAATATCAATTAAATCTAGAGTCATTTTATGAAAACACATGATATTTCAAAATACCAGTTACACTAATAATAATAATAATAATTTTTATTTATAATGCACTTTATATTGTTAAAATCTCAAAGTGCTACAAAAGGTGGATTAAAAAGAGAAGTTAAAAAAGGGTTGCAATAAAAGAGTGTTGCAAAAAAAAGAGCAGAGGCAATAAAATAAAAATGAAAAGAAGGAACAACAACACTAGGAACAAGGAACACTAAATTATATTTTTCCATAGGCCTGACAAGCAAGACACATTCAAAGCCTTGGTTTCAGTTCAGTTTTACAATGTCAGGAAATGATCAAATGATTTCATAATAATTTATTCTGCAAAGCTCACAAGATTTCCCCCCATTAGTAACAATAATATTCTATCAGACTTGGACATTTAATATATCAGAGGCAAAAGCACAGCCTGTTTGACTGAAGGATAGATGTCATTTATTGATGTACATTCAGGTATATGTGATGTGCTTTTCAGTATACGGTACAATTTGTATTTAACAAGCTTTTCCTAGCAGATTTTATTGCTTAGACAAGATTTATTCACTTTCCTACAGTATGAGCCTCAGCATTACCAGGTTATACTTTAATAAGAGCTCAGGGCTGATAATCCCTTTATAATTGATCCCATTGCACTCCATGTAAATCATGATGAGTACACTGTATGCTAATGCATGCGCCGAACCAATAAACCCTTATAACCAGTGATGGAATGTAATTAAGTACTATTACTGAAGTACTGAACTTGAGAAGTTTGTCCATTTTCTGCAGCTTTTTACTTCTACTCCACAGAATATAGTACCACATTTTATTCTCCACTACATCTCTCTAACACTACTGGTATTTTTCAGAATACAATTTTTCATTCCCTTCATAAAAATCTACAATGTTGATTTTGAATGTTAAGAATCAATAAAGCTTGAAGACATGTTCCTTCATGCACTGAGTTTCAGAAACCCCCTTGTTTTTTATTCATATAATGTTGGCTTTACACAGGTAGTCCTCAGGTTACAAATGAGTTCCGTTCCTACGCTTTCAACGTAACCCAAATTTCCACGTTATTTCGTCTTTACAACACCGGAGTCTTGTCCGCCATTACTGTACGATGCCGAAATCTTGTCCGCCATTATTATACATACTGTATACTGTATACAGGAAGTACAGTATCTTATTTTTTACTTTATTTTATTAATATGAAGTATAATACATGAATTTGGATAATTATTTAGAGATTTAGGGAGTATTTAGGGGTACTAAAGGGTTAATTCCGACTTACGCGGAAATTCGGGTTACGTTGACAGTGTAGGAACGGAACTTGTTCATAACCTGAGGACTACCTGTACTTTTAAAGTCCAGTTTTAGTAACAAAATAGTTATTTTTGAAATGACATGCAAACCCAGTGACTAGATCACTGATATATTAAAACATTTCCGAGCAAAACCGAGAGGGAGTTTTTCTCATTGTTAAGTTAAATTTTTCTCTAATGAAAATACTGATTCGTCAAATGATAGTTGTGATGTCACCAAATGAACCATCCAGTGCACAGGTAGTTTAGTGATATTCCCTCTCCTTTAGCCTGTGAAATAAAGACCTACAGTCCTCGATTCTGAGACAAAGACACATCTGAGTAAAAATATGGTTAATTAATTGCACAACATGACCTTCAAAAGAACCAGTATTGAATACTACAACACAAGATAAGGGTAAAAGCATCAGTCTGTAACAGTCTGGAGGCCAAATGAGGGCGTTCACCAGCTTCGTGGTGTTGCTCATCTCACCTCCGTCTGCGAGCAAGTGTGTATTTAAGAACACACACTTAAGTTAAGTGTGAACATATAAACACAGTAAGTACAGGGAGTCGAGAGGACAAAAAATGAGCAAGCTAATAAAAAACTCTAAAGGTAACGATAAGGAAAAGAGAGAAAGAGAGAGAGAAAGGATGGGATGGAGGGAGGGACAGATGGAGGGAGCACCAGAGCCAACAGCAGAGCTAAGTGGGTAGTGTGCTCCCCAGACAGCGCTCCATATGGCCTGGCAACGCCATACACAGCCAGGCAGCACAAACATACATATACACAGCATGTACACACAAAAAGTACCCAAATACACACTGTGACACAAACAATCAAATTCACACATGTAGTGCATATTCACACATTGCGATGTACCCACACGTATATGAAAAAGGGATGAGTTTTGTCTTCCAAAAAGGACAAGACTCATCTGAGAGGCAGACGGATGCACCGGAGAGAAGATTATTAGAATCTTCTCTCCGGTTCCATCCAGCCTTCAAAGTCTCATCGACAGTTACTCATGCAGAAACAACGTGGAGTAACTGCTCCTGATTTGCCATCCCGGGGGCATAAATATCACCTGTCTGCACGAAACATAACAGTGGAAAACATCTAATCACATGGACTGAAGTGAGTTCCTGCTAGAGCTTCAGTGTGTGGTGTTTAGTGACATCTGGTGGTGACGTTGTGGATTACAACCAAATGGATACCCCCCTCACCTCATCCTACACAATGGTGGCCACGAAAATTAGCAAAATTCCCTTAGAACCAGTTTTAATTTCATTGTTTCTTGACGTCATTCAGAATCCAGACACTAACGCACCTTCTACAACGCAATATTTGAGTTCAGGGGTCACATTCAGCCAAATATGACCAGTAACTGACACTCACCAAAGTGAAAGTTTTAGCTTTTTTGCATTAAACAACTGCCTCGATCAGAAACTACATAATGTAACAGTTTTTTTTCCAATATATATATATATATATATTTAAATAATTCTTATTTGTTTATTTATATTTTTGATGGAATGTCCTTTTTTTGTCCCCTACAGAGGACAAAAATGTATTTCTGGGTGTCAAGAGGATATATGTATAAGTACCCTCTATAGGTACACTTTAATAACAATAACACTTTTAGAACTAGAAATAGAATTATTGGAACATATCAAAGGGCAGAAGAAAAATAAATGATGTGTATTAAATATATATTCTTTTTTTTTTTTTTTTTTTTTTTTTTTTTTTACAAAATTTTTCCAAAGCTGTGAAAAGTTAAAATCACATATGTTATTTGTTATTTATTTATTATTACAGGATAGCTTAGTGGTTTACACTGCAGACTTTGGTGCGGAAGGATGCCAGTACAAATCCCAGGTGGGCCTTTAGGCAAAGCCCTTTACGCTATACATGCCTATATACCTTTTAAGTCGCATTGGATAAAAGCATCAGCCTAATGTAATAATAATAATTACTGTATGTTGTACATTATTTGTATGTTTCGAGGTGGTGGGGGTTGCATTTTCGCCCTCATCCTCAATGTGCTTTTTTTTTCTCGTGTCTCAAAGCAGTGTCAGGCCCGTGCCCAGTTCCCGCCGGAGCAGAGACTCATGGGAAGACCAGGATAACAGCCAATCTCTGACGGAAGTGAGGAAGTGACTCCTGGCCAATTCCAGGGCTCGCTGAGGTTACTACGGGGCTGCTGGGCCATCGCCATGGTACCCTGCTATCAGGGGACAAATGGCCAATCAGATTTTAGTGATGTGAAGTGTAAACATCCCTACGCTGTGTTACATACGTGTTCCCTTCACAGAGGTCGACTGTGGAGAACCAAAGAGTTCAGTTAAAAATAGAACACGGAGGTGAAGATCAAACAAACAATGTGAAAATGTTCAATAGGCTTTGATAGTATTCATAAACATGAAGTATTTGTTGTATTTTTTTATTTTATTTTAAGTGTATTTTAGACGTAAAATATAGTAGACATAAACTCCCACATTTAATTATACTAAAAGGATTGCTGTTTATTTATTATTACTTGTTATTGTTATTATTACTTATACTTATTATTTATTTATTTATTATTTATTCCCTTTTTCTTCTTTTCATCCAGTCATATTTACACTTAAGATACTATCGTGTCTAGTCCGTGTTGTTCATTTTTTGCTGTTTCTTCTTGCTTTTGTTCATCAAACTTTCAATAAAACACTGTCTTTGTCTACCTACAAGACATTTAGCATAAATTAGTATTTTGAAAAATGTTATAACAAAATGTAGATTTAAACAAACAGCAATGAAATAAATTTTAAAAAGAAAATCATAGTGTGTTCATTGCGGGGATTTTCACATTTTTAACAAAAAATACTGAAGAAAATAAAAAGAGAAATAACTATTGATCCAATAAAACTATCAACACTCGAAAATAATTGACGTAAAATACAGTTTGTCATATTATCATTGTCATTACATATGACTCATTTGGACGTTCAGAGGCTCCATAGTTACCATGGAAACACTGTCATCTTCTATATCATTGATTCACCAGTAAAACCCATGGAATTGGACACACTGGGTTTATGTTCAGATAATAAGTGATTTATTGATTATATAACTTTTTCTTCAGTTTTCTCTGTTTTTGATACAATAACCTTCAACTTTAATTGGGGCTTTTACACTTAAAACAACGGTGGCAGCTCAGCTTCTGCACAACACCCCCCCGGTCACTGCGCTCCCTCAACACCCCTACTCTAAAATAAAATCCTAGCTAGAACCCTGAAATATCAATATAAAATATGTCCAAATGTGGATTTTAACTCATAAAGACCCAATATTACTTTTGTGGCAGTTCCCAAATACATTTTTCTCTCTTTTTAACCTTTCCTAAATCTCTAAATAACTATCCAAATACATGTATTATACTTCATATTAATAAAATAAAGTAAAATTAATTACTTAATGTAGTGCGTATACGGTATGTATGTACAGTAATGGTGGGCGAAATTTGGGCGTCATACAGTAATGGAGGACAAGACTCCGGTGTCGGAAAGTCGAAATAACGTAAGTCGGGTACGTCGTAACCTCAGGACTACCTGTATTTATAAAAAAAATGAAAAGTTGAATCACTGGTATTGGTTTAGTATTCATCAACCATTACCTAAAACTTAGGAATCAGACAAATCAGGCAGAAAAAGTCAGATTCTGTCAACGTTAATATGTTTTAGTTTTAATACTTTAAACCTTTTTAACCTCCCAAAAACACGCAGTTCAGAATCTGAGCTGAGTTGTGATGCGCACGAACACAAACCCTCATTCACATACCGACTGTGAACAAAAACCAATGACACAGACATATTTGCTGCCTGATTTGTGGCGTCCTTTTCACATTGCCCTTGAATATATCAGCCATGGATGCATCATGTTACCAGCAGGTAAGTCAACACAGATACTGAATTACAGGTGATTCTGTCCTTGTCTCTGTTTGCAGCTTTTGTGCAGGTAAATTCTGCTTTTTATCGTTATATCATTAACTGTATTCACAGCAGTTAAACAGCTATTTGAGTAATTTATGATCCGATGTTGTGTCAACTGTTAATGATTTTAAGGAGGAATGTCACTGTTTCTTCATGTCATTATGGTTGAATATATGATATATAATATAATATCATTATCATGATAACAGAGTGTGCTATATTCATATTGCAAAGACGTGCAATAATTTACGTTATTTTATTTTTTATTAACTTTCTGTTTTCCAAACCATGGGGTACCACAGTGGTTTTCTCTATCACACTAACATGCTTTTTTTCTTTTTTTTTTTAGCAAAAAACTGAAATAATGCAATGGCTGCAGGTTGAATATATGTTTACATGTTATTAATATTGAAAAGATGTGAAGCAAAGCCTGAACAATTATATTTCTAGATTTTATTTTTATATGCAGTAGTTACAAAACTAGACAAACAATGGAATATTGTTTTGTTAAAGCTATTACATGGTGGTACTCTGGCACTTACAATACATCAATGTCATTTACACATTATTATATGTGAATAAAATGATACAATATTTGACTATGTTTGTGTAGTTCAGTATTTTGTCTTAAATTCTAAATAACTGATTCAGTATAAAAACAATTGGTTCATTTTAACATTGTTAAGGAACACTTAGATGAATTTTTTTTTTTTATGTGAACGAGAAATATCGCAATATTATTATTATTACAATACTGTACATCCGTATCACATATCGCAAGTTTTGCTGATATCGTGCAGCCCTAATTGAAAAGTTGTAATTGTTTTTTATTGTATATTATGTGTCATGTATATGTTTTATGTTTATGAACTTTGTATAGCTGCTACCTTAGCTAGAGATTCCTAACCTCAATAGAACTGGAACTCGATAGAAAAAAAAAACTATACGTAACATGAATTTTAGGTGTGTTCGAATGTTATTTTTCACCCAAACACTAGAGTGAATGGAGACTGTTGTCATTTTAAAATGCGTTAATGTGAATGTAGCCTCAGATCAGTGAATTTATTGAACAGTGATTCTCAGCTGGTGGGTTGGGATGTTTTCTGTGGGTGTGGGTCTTTTCCTGGACAATAATAATGTTAACAAACAAGTATTTTTTTTTATTATTTTTTATGGAGCAGAGCGCCGTGCACTCACACCCCCCAGCAGTAGGTGGCGGTAATGTGCTGTAATGTTAATTAACACCAGACAGGCCTCGATGACTGAAGGGTCGCAGGAGAGTCGGTTTGTGACTGAAGGGTTGCTGGTTGGATTCCCTAGTCTGGCGGAAAGCTGTTGGCTGATGTGCCCTTGAGCAAGGCACTTAACCCCCCTCATTTGCTCCCGGGGTGTCCACTGCTCCTATAGCATACAGTGTGTGTCCTGCATGATGATCTAGTGATGGATTAAAGGCAGAAGACACATTTCGGTGTGTGGTGCATGTTTAGGTGTGGAACAAACTACCACTGAAGAGGGGAATATTTACTTTAGATCTGTCCTGTTTTTTCTTTTTTCATATTTGAAATTTGACAATTACACACTCCTACTCCCTCCCTCCCGTCTATGTCGCCCCTTTAAAAGGATCAGGTCTGACATAAGCAGGGCTTTTTTCTGCTTTTTCTGCTTCTTGGCTTTGGACCCCTGAGTGTGTATTTGTGTATTTCCCAACAGCTCTGGGTCACAAGAAGGGAAGAATGCTGAACCTGATCTGTTTTTACATCTGAGTAATAATAAACTGCTGCGTTGAACTTTATCTTTGGTTTAGAAGGTTCCTTTTTCCCCCCACAATATCTTTATTATTTTGTATACATATTTAATATAATCAGTGCTGTCAATGTTTAATTAACAAAACATTTGGTACCATATTATATACATTTTTATATTAAAACAAAATAATAT